>LPNX010221292.1:13802-31784 GCA_001517045.1 Pseudotsuga menziesii | reverse complement strand
CTTATAGACCCACTTACACTGTACTAGTTTTCTCCCTGGAGGAAGATCCACTAGCTCCCATGTGTTGCTCTTCTGTATCGAGTTGAACTCCTCATTCATGGAATCTTGCCATATTGGATCTCCTGATGCTTCTTCATATGTTTGAGGATCAGAATCCACCATAAAATAGCATTTTTTAGCAAACTCAGGATCCTTCATGCACAGACCACTCTCAAATTGAGATCTAGTCCTCCTTGGGTCATTGGGATCCCCAGCTAACTGTCCTGCTGCATGTAGTGTCTTGGATTCCCATTTAGGCCTTGTGGGGATGTTTGGGTCTGCAATAAACTCATCTCCATCAGACAAATCAGAATCAGCATGTTCAACAAACTCTTTACTTACTTCTTGAGATTCAGGTGGTGAAGAGGCTTCACCAATTTCCACATCTGCAAGGGGTTCTTCTTCAAACCGAACACACCTTTCGATGAAGGCTTTGTTTGTGCTCAAATTTATCAACGTGTACCCTTTTGAATATTTAGAGTATCCAACAAAAAGACACTCTTGGCTTTGGGGCTGCAAAGCCTTCCTCTTCTTTGTCGGGATTCTAGCCCATGCCTTTGAGCCAAAAATCCTGAAATGGGTCACATCTGGCTTGTGCCCACTCCATGCTTCGAAGGGAGTCATGCCATCCAACTGTTTGTGAGGTACCCTATTCTAAATATAGGCTGCACAGTTGATAGCTTCGGCCCAGTACTTTGGTGGCAAAGTTTTGGCCTCCATCATGCATGTTGCCATCTCCTTCAGTGATCTGTTCTTCCTCTCTGCAACACCATTCTGCTGTGGTGTGTAGGGGATAGAATGCTGCATCTGAATACCTGCATCTGCACAATAGTTAATAAACTCAGTCTTAACATACTCACCACCATTTTCAGACCTGAGTACCTTGATTTTTCTTCCACACTGGTTTTCAACCAAATCCTTGAAGACTTTGAATAGGCCAAAAACTTCTAACTTGTGTTTCATGAAGTGAACCCAACAATACCTGGAGAAATCATCAATAAAGGTCAATGCATATTTGTCCTGAATCATGGACATATGAGGGAATGGGCCAGAAACATCACTGTGAATCAGTTCGAGGGGTGCAGAGGTTCTCTCATGGCTGGCTTTCTCAAATTTGTGCTCTGGGTGTTTTCCTAGGATACAGCCTTGGCATACTCCTTTGGAAAATTTTATCTTGGGCAACCCTATGACCATATATTTATCACTAATATCATACAAATACTTGTAATTTAAATGGCCAAATATTTCATGCCATAGCTTGCTAGCTTCATTACCATGGATAAGAAGAGCAGAGGGGTTTGAGTAAGGCAGGAAGTGTGAAAACATGTATACCTTTTGAGCATGATTCGCTACTCCGTTTGCAATGATTCTTCCACTTGAGATTTATGTGATCTCAACCTCATCTGGTGAGAATATGAATTTCTTAGGAGACCCAGTGTGGGTCATCTGGTACACTGACAGAAGGTTGGAGGCGAGACCAGGGACATACAGCACATTGTTGAAGTTACCATGATCAAGATCTATCCTTCCTTTGCCTTTACTTTCAGTGAGAGAGTCATCTCCCAGTACAATAGATGGTCCTTTCAACATATCCAGTGAGGAGAAGGCCTCCTTAGTCGAAACCATGTGTCTTGAAGCTCCAGAATCTATGATAAAACTGGGTGAGCTTGATGTGCTAGCAACTAGAGCATGAACTCTCTCTCTGTCATTGGAACTTGATCCTCCTTCTCTCTTCTTTGAGCTTTCTGGAAGGGAGATGCCATTCTTCTCTAGGATATTGGTCAGCATATCAATCTACTTTTTCATACAAGAGCTTTCAGTGTGATTGCCCTTCGAACAGTATGAGCACTTTTTCATTTCACCTTTGTTTTTCTTCTTCTGGGTATTTTTCTTGGGACCTTGTTGATCCTCTGGAGAATGCTTCTTGTCTCTCCTTTTCTCAGGTGGCTTTTTAGCTTTCTTTTTTCTTTTAGAATCCACCCTCGAATCTCCAGCAACCAGAGCTTAGTCTTTGGAAGGTTTGATGGTGCCCATCATCACCAGCTTGTCTTGTTCTTGTGTGAGAGATTCCATGAAATCTGCAAGGCTAGGCATCTTCCAGGTTCGAGCTGTGAGTTTTGTGGCATAGAAGGTCAAAACAAAGACTGAGTAGTTAGGTCCTAGCTTCGAGAGGATGGCCAATACGAGCTGATAATCTTTCTTTTCGATACCACACTGCTTCAACTGCAAAACTAATGCTTTGAACTTGGAGAAATATAGCTGCAGGGATTCAAAGCTATTGGGACTCAGAGAAATCAGCTCATTTTCAATCTGATGTCCCCTCATCTCATCTGTCTTTCCAAAAATATCAGAAATATTCTCCCATACTTGATCCGGTGAAGTGAATCCATCGAGATGGAAAAGGAGGTCTCGGGAAATACTGATACATAGGAGGCCATAGGCCTCATCTCTCCGATTGTGCCATTTGATCTTCTCTGCAGCAGCATTGGGCTCTGCTTCTGTAGCCATAGTCACCCTGTAGAGGCATTTCTCTCTCAACAAGATCTCCATCTCTGCTTTCCATTCAAAAAAGTTGAAGGGAGTGAAGATAGTTTTCTGTGAATCCATAACTTTAGAAAATTTGTCCCGGCTGTCAGTAGAAGGCTCCCAGTCTTGATGTCAAACCTACAAAACAATTTTTGAAGGAGAGTAACAACCTACAATGGCTCTGATACCATGTAGAAATTCTAACCAGCAATATATTAATTTCACTCACAACAAATTACAATTGATCATGCAAAATTGTCAACAATGGAGACTGAATATGGAGCTGTAACACAAAATTATATTAACTTAGTGTACAATAGCCAACCCTATAATAACATAGGTTGCTGAATATATAGAATACATCAAGAGATCAAATGCATAAGGAGGCATCCAAAACTAGCATAAAGCAGGCTTACCCAAAATAGGCAAATCCCCCATAGGTGTAAAAAGCTGATCCCAAATCTGTCATGAGGCTCACGAATTGGCAAGGGCACATGGGCAAGCTAATGAGTGGTGGAATGGCAGCTCATACATTCTTTTTCATGGAGGAAGGAGTGGAGGATGAAAGGGAAAGAAAACAATTTCACCTCACCTAGTCTTGCTTTCCTATGTGCCTTAAAACACTGAAAAAGCAGTCAATAAAGCAGAAAAAGTAGAAGGGAGCCTAGGAGGCCAGGAATAAAGCAGATTTGATTCCTAAGGCTTTCCCAAGTGCTACATGAGTCAAATATGGCAAGTTTGACCTCTAAGGATAGGCAATTAGCAACTTGCACATGGTGGGACTCATGGACTAGGCAAATAAGACAAAAATAAATGAATTAATGTCTAAGTGGGTAATACTGTGGGTTTGATTATTCTAACAGTAATATGAAACTTGAGGGGATACCGGAAATAAATATGACAACAAAAGGCCTGTATTTGGTGAATAAAGACAATTCAATGCTCTCAAAGATCAAGAAATTGCAAGAGAATGTCAAGAAACAACCAAAGAACAATGTTGATGGTGAGGTACCTAAAGTCACTATTACCCGTCAAGGTCCGAAGCAAATCAACATGCCTGTTAAGCCTATGGAAGACCAAGTAGGTGATGACAAGGAAAATATCAAAAAACCTGAAGAACCAGCGAAAGAACTACCCACAGAAAACCAACCTATGGAGGAAGTTATTGAAGCAATTGGGGAAGGGAAAACTAGGTTTAAAACCCCACCTTTCCTATTGACTTTGGAAATTTTGAATCATAAGGTGCATAATTGTTTGTTAGATTCTGTATCATCGATAAATGTTATGCCACTCATAGTTTGCAAAAGGATTAATGGACATCTTAAACCTACTGCTTGGGAAGTTACTCAATTAGACAGAACTAATGTGAAAGTAGTCGGGGAAATGGAGAATGTTCTCATTTGTTTATCTGCAAATGAAAAGATATGTCAATATATTGATTTTGTGGTGGTAGACATACCTGATTTTTATGGACTTATTTTGAATCGAGATTGGTCAGCGATGTTAAAGGGGTATTTTGCTTCAGATTGGTCACAGTTGTGGCTACCTCATAAAGGAGTCCCAAATCAGATCAAAATTTTAAGGGAACCCTACATGAAACACACTGTCACTAAGTTGGAAGAGGAAAATGAATCAGTAAATTCTTTATTGGGGAATTATCTAATTGAGCTTGAAGAAGCCAGCAACATAGTAGACACCCAGCCCGATCTCCTTCAATGTTCACGGGCTGATGAGATTGATTGTAAATTAGTAGATGTATTTTTTGTTTCAAGAATGGTAGAATTAGATAATGGTTAGGTATTTCACATCTGCAGTCGAGCCTAGCCCCTTAAATTACAAGTTTCTAGATCTATAGGGGTGGGCAGAGAACTGATCAGGTAGTGGTTTGGTTCTCAAATTTTATTTTTCTTGGTTTTTGCTCTTGATAACCTTGTACATAAATAATTTGATGTAGTTTTTTCACTTTGATTTGCTGCTGTTGTTTCTAGTTACTTTTGGTTTGGTTTGAATAAAAGAGGCAAACTTTTGGTTGCATGGAAAGCATCAGGGTTCTCGATTAACTGAAATCTTTGGTATAAGACTGTGTACTCTTGTTTGAACTAATAGAATTTCTTCTAGTAAGTAGTTTTCTTAAATGGCTATGAACTCATTGAAGTCCTGCTTAATCCCTGAAAATAACTCAAGATCAAAAGGTCTGGAATACTATTTTGAGGCTCCATTCATTCCACATCTAAAATGTCCTAGGGGGTGACAGCAAAAGACCCACAGAAAGGAAGCAAGGTAAACAGTATATTATATATAAATGATCCCATGCCAAGATTTGAAAACCTAAAGGCTAATAAGAGTCAAAACTCATAAAAGAAGCAATACCTATCAAAGAAAAATATTGAATCATGTGAATACAAATTTGCCAAAATTTCTTCTCCGTCCATGAGCTAAAAATTAAATACATCTCTCACACAAAAGGACACTATGGATAGAGGAGCCTGAATAAAATTCAGAAAGAAAGGCATAAGGAGGACTCAAAAGAACAAAAGGTTCAAAAGGCACAAAAAGTGCAAAATGGCATGGGAATGAAGAACAAATGAATATTTCTATTTACCATATGTTACAATTCTATGGTGTCCAAGATGGAAACTACCCAACGACAGAGGTAAAATAAAACTCATCTGCTAGGCCTCAAAAGAGTTATCCTAACCTTGATATTTTGGTGTTCCCATTTCCAAAATTGGACTATCATAAATGATTGAAGTGCATATGTTTTCCATTGTAGGAATCCAAGCATCTAGAAGAATTCAACCTATTAGCTAAATGGCTAAACAGTCTATTACTGAAGGAAGGGTTAATTCAGAGATTTGAGGTTCACCAGGTAGTCGCCAATTGTTGCAGCTGCAACAATTTCCCAAATCTATGAAAAATTTGGGACCCTCATTTTAAATTTGTCTTGCTTAGTTTCGTTGGGATTTCTTGATGTTACTGCAATTTTGATTGTTGACTGTTGAATGAATATCTTTATGTTGATGCTGCCTTTGGTTTAGAATATGACTTACAATGATTTCTTATCCCGCTGTCGGAATTTGTTGAAGCTATGAAATCGGAACCATAGTCAACTACGCATCTGCCATTGCGAAGGTGTAGTAGAATGACGACCCGATCCAAAGCTCTATTTGTGCTCTGTCGTTGCAACTCTGTAGCAGACTAAACTCCCGCGTTATGGTTTTCCCATTCACCGATGCTTGTTTTTTCTGTCGATGTTCCGCTTAAGCTTTGTTTTTATTTGTCCCGATTTTTGAATGGTCTACGAAACTTTTTTCTTTTACAGTTTCCGTCGTTGCGGCGATCTAACAAACTTATAGTGCGAGGTGATAGTTTGTTTGAGCTCCGGTGTGAGTTGTTTTTTAGTGATCTTTTTCGCCGACGTATCTCTTTTCACTACAGAGCTCGCAGTTATTTCATTTTCCGTCATTGCAGCCCATTAGTAGTTTGGATGCTGATCCCTTAGTGGTTCCACTGGCCGATTTGGTTTTTTTTTCCCGTCGAAAGTTTTATTTTCACCAGGATATATATATATGGGATTTAGGGTTTCTTTTCTATTATCTTTTCCTATGAACCCATGCCTACGCTGTCATTATAGTATCAAACTGGTCATTGTACCTTAGTTGTCGGGAGCTCATTCGTAGGTGGCATCACTGTGGAAGCCGTCAGATTCTCCTTGTCGACTGCATGGCTCCTTGCCAGGTAGGCTAACTATGTTCTACCCCTTTACGTTGAGTTTTGAACTAGGTTTTTTCCTACCGCGGTCAATTGGGCACAAGGTTATAGTTTTATCAGCATATTTGTGGTTCATTTTGATAGTTAGCAGCCGGTGGGGGGGTTGTTCTCATTCTCCTTAATGAATGTTGCGGAACCGTTATGAGTTTTTGATTATTTCCTGACTGTTTAGGAAACTAGTGCAGACGAGCGTTACACTATCTGCATTGGCCTTTGCTAGTTTGCATATGGCCATCTGGGGGGGGGGGGGGCGAGTTTTCCATTCTTTTGCAGTGGGTAGGAACTTACCCTGCTTTAATGAAGGTAGCTACCAGGCCTGAGATTTTCCCATGCTTAGAAGTAATTGGATGGATTCTGCCTAGGGCATACATGACTACCATGATTCTGGCCAACACTGCCAAGCAGGGTAATGTTGCTTACAGCCCTGGTTATGTATCATTAGCTTACCATTTACCAAAATCCCAGGTTTACCTAACTGAAGGTTGGATGAAGGAGATTAACCTAGACCTGGTTGAAACTGTAAAAAGAATGATGATACCTGGTAAGAATTTTTTAACTAGACCATCAGGGGAGTATGAAACAACTACTTTAAGAACCCCTTACAGGTTTATTGCGTTAATGCTGAACAAAATCTTTGGGAGAGCCCACGAAAGAAGTTTTAAGATAGGATGGGTTCCTATCATCTTCTATGTAGCCACCGAAAGGACTATGTTCAACTCGGAAAATATTGTGTCTAATAGTCTCTCGACTTGCATTGCTTCAGCATTGGGAGGGGTGTCCCAGAAAAAATCTGAGTTCTACATGACCTCCATATTGATTGATTATATACAGTGCACTCAGCCATTTCCTAACCTAAGGTGCATATCGGACAGGGACAGAACCCCTGTGTACATGGCCTACAAGCCATTATGGGCACACAAATACTACAATCATTATAGAGAAGTTTGTGAACAATTTATCATGCCCTTGTATACGTTGATTTTTTTGAAAGAGTGCAATTGCATGTCTGAAGAAGCATTGAAAGTCATTGAAGAGTTTGCAAATTAATACTTGACTGAGGAAGGGATGTATATTAGAATGTATGGTTGTTCTAGGGCACCTTTGTTGGTTCCCAAATATGCCACTAACTATGTGGTACACAAAGAAGCAGTCAGGCAGGTTTTCTTGGACGGTATAGGGAGTTTTTTGTTTGAGCACAAGAAGGCAACTTATCCTCCCATACCATTCAGTTTGGGAAGTTATAAGTTTTCAAAAGTTAAAAAAGATGATGAGTTTGTACAAGAATAGGAGAAATTTCACTTTGGAGAAATGAGCTTCCATAGGAATGATTCTTAGAGTAAAGTGGCGGAGCATTGCAAGGAAGCCAATGTGCATTTTGAATATATGAACCATTGGGATAAGGATGAGGAAACTTTCAAAAATGCAGAAAATATGACTGCATTAAAATTAATATTTAAAAAGAAGATCACCACCAAAGGTGGCAAGGGCTAGGCTAAGCAGAAGAAAGTAGATGAAGAGGAGGCCAGGAAAAGAGAAGAAGATGCTAGGAGACTAGCAGAGGAGGCCGAAAGTTGGGTTAGAAGTGAGGAAGAAGAAAAGAAGAAAGCTGATCAAGAAGTAGCTAAGAGTGCAAAGGAAGCTGCCAAGAGGGAAGAAGAAGAAAGAAAAAAGAAAGAGGATGAAGAGATTAAGAAGCAGGAAGCTGAAAGGCCGAAACTAATAGGATCCACGGTAGAGCAAGAAACTTCTGACCCTGCAAACACTCAAGTGCAAGATCAGGATAATCCTGATTCTCAAGACACTACTACAACTGCTGGCGGCACTTTAGGGTAGGTTGTTGTTTCTGGCTTAAGACTGATCCCTTTTGAACAAAAGAAAGGGGAAGAAGTCCCAGACTTCAGTACCATTTTTTATGACAGGGAAAAGAAAATAATTATGAAGAGGAATGAGAAGAAAGTTGAAACTGGGGGGCAGTTAGGGAGGATGATAAAAGATAAAACCGTGGTCCATGGGACAGGCAAGGACCCAAGACTGAAAATCCGAGCTCGAGCAGCATTGATCCATGCCTCTGAAGATAATGTGGATCGAATAATGATAGACCTTGAGCAATCAAGGAAAATTGCTTCCCAATTGAGAGACACTCTGAAAAGGGAGAGAGATGAAGGCAACAAATTAAAGAGGAAGTTTGAAGACATGCAAAATGAAGCAAAGTCCTCAAAGGCAGGGCTTCAGTCCCTCCAAGTAGATAAGATGTCTTTGGAAGTTGCTCAGGATAGCTTAACAAAATTAGGAATATCAAGAGCTAAAGACAGAAAAGGATGGGCTTAAAATGGCATATGAAAATATTCATGTAGAAAGAGACCAACTGCAAAGTAAAATTGGGGAGCTGGAAATACAAAAGGCTACCTTGGAGGAAACATAGAAACAATTTCAGGTGCAAGTAGCAGAGTTTAAAGAGCAAATTGCTTCAATAGCAGCATCTTTGGAAGAAGCCAAGGAACAACAAACTAGTATTCAGCCTTTCAAAGAGCATGTCTTAACACATAGAAGCAAAATGCATAGGCTGCAGGTGTCCATAGAAGAAGAGAGATGCAAGGTTTTTCCGGTAGATAATAGATTAGAAGAAATTTTGGAGACTTCTTCATATTTCGTAGATAGGTCTCGGGACATTTTAGAAGTCCTGACGGGAAGAATACCAAGGTTGGAGACCAATGAGGAGATCCATGTAGACTTACCAACAAAGTATCAACAAGGTTTAAAACAAGATTATGACTTATTGGCGTTTGCCATAAACACAGCTGAAGAATTTAAGAAGGCTATTATGAAAATGAAAGGGGGCTTGCACCGAGTTTTGTAGGAGACTGTTGATCACTTACAACCGATGTCAGGTGGCTATTGAGTAGAGAATAGATGCATTTCCTGAACATGACCTGTTCATAGAGATGTTACAGAACAACTATCAAGAGGATGAACAAAGAATTCAACAGGTCAAGGTCCTGGACGAACAGATCTTGAAAGATGAAATACCTCATTCAGTGGTCAGTGTATAGTTACTGGAAGATCAAATACGCTTGAGCTCAACCAGGATTGAAGTGATAAAAAATCAGGCTGCAAAGTTTGAAATCAATATTCGTTTTCTTGAGCCTTCTAAGTTCGAGAACATTGCATCAGAAGCCTTAGCATGGAAAAAGTTCCTAAACAATCAAGCGGGGGCCTCCACTTAAGTTCTTTATTATTTTGTTTAAATGTAATATATTGTAAATTATATAAGCACTCAGTATAAGACAATTTTGCGAGATGAAACGTTGGGGAAGCCCAGTGGTCAATGGGGGCAGTCCAAAAGTTTTGCCTTTTGTATAAGTATAGGAGAGTTAGGTTGTATGAAGGAATTTTTCCAAGTTAGACTTGTGAGAGCACATTGTAAGAAGAACTATTTTTTTTTGCAATAATATAATTACAATTTTGCCTGTTGGAGAATGTTTTTGGTGGAATGTTCAAATGTTATGAAATGAACGATGTTGAAGAGGAACTATTTCGTTTTCAGTTGTTATTCATTAACTGTGAGATCGTTCTGACTTTTTGAACCTATGTTCTTGTATGAATGTTCTTTGGTTTATTTTATGACAATTTCCACTATGAGTAATGAATGTTTTCAAAGACAATGAGCTATCTTGTTGTTCATCCATTTATTCATGTTTATATGTTTTGAATGAAAGAACAACTATCTGTGATTTTTCTTAATGCATGAACAGTGATACATTACTCATTAAATAATAATCTCACTCCCTAGGGATAGCTTAGTTAGTTTTGTTTACTACTGTGTGTGGTTTAGATGCGAGAGAGTCTAAGACAAGAGCTAAGAACCTGCACATCACATTGTGACCGCTCCTCATATTCTTTATCAACCTGCATTTTAGATAGGCACTTGCATCTCATACTTAAAGTTAAAAAATAGAAAAATAGATACATTGGGCCTGGACGCAACCGGTAAAACTTTTCATTTTTGTTACTTGGCCTATGGTAGCCGAACCGCAAACCGAATGGATCCCCCATACCAAACAGTCACGGGCTAGTTGGGAACGTTGACTGGGGAGAATCCATTGCTATTGTTTCCTGCGATTTTCCAAGCCTCAACAGTTTCTGGCACTAGAAGGAGGGCCACCAGTGCATGGCTGTCCAAGGAAACCCATTTCCTTGAAATTACTCGACCAGTGATAATTTTGAAAGTAGTTTATTTCCTAATCAGAATCCTGAAGAGTGGAAAGAAAATTTGTATTCTGTAGACAATGAAGTTGTTAATGATCTGAGGGACACACTAGAGCATATGTGAATAGGATTGGAGGATTACCCACTATCCCTGATTTACCCCAAAGAGAATACAAGAAGAAAGACCGTCATGTATTGGAAGACTCTGTGTTAGTTGGATATTAGGAAGAACTGGTAGAAACAGCTTTACAAGAAGTTGTTCATCCTTTGAATCAAGTAGGCCCTGATACACCTAACGGTTCACCTGTCCATACTCTTGCTCATTCTCCACCTCATTCTCCACCAAGACTCATGGCAGGTGTAAATGCAAATCAGCCACTTAACCCACCAAACCCACCACCTGCTTGGAAAGCCAGATCACCTCTTAAACTAGTACCTCCTTTACATGATTTACCTCATGCTTTTAAGAAGATGCTACCCAAGTTTTATCCAAATGAGAAGATTTTAGTAGATGACCATTTGCAAAGTTTCTACTTGGCCATAGAAGGACTAAGAACTGGAGAACATGAAGATGTAGTCTACAGACTTTTTTCTCATACCTTTAAAGGAGCAGCAGCCTCATGGTATTTTGGTTTTCCTGCAAACACAATCCCAGATTGGGATACCTTTGAAAGGATTTTCAGAAGTAAATATGCAGCCCAAAAGACAAATGCAGCACTAATGAAAGGTTTTGGCACTTTGAAAAAAGAAAGAAAGGAAAAGGTACATAATTTTACTCAAAGATTTTCTGTTTACCTTAAGAATTTCTCTGCAACTGATAAGCCTTCTGACAAGGTTCTAATTAAGTATTATACCTCAGCTCTAGGGCCTGACTTGGCTATGTTTGCAAAAGCTCAAGTTAATCCTACGTTATCAAAGACTTATGAAGAAGCTGAAAGAGTAGAGGCTGAAAAGGAAAGTATAGAAGATTATCCTGAACAATCTGGAAAAAAACCTTTTGGGAAGAAAGCCTTACTACTGTCTAAACCCAAAGAGGAGCAATCACATGATTTCGAGGGGATGTTAAAAATGATGCAGAAGCTTTCCAACAGAATAATAGATTTGGAGAAAGAAAAGGAAGCTCAGAAAGCATATAAGCCATATTACAAGAGAAGAGAGGATAACAACCAATCCAAACCTCCTCCATACAGTCTCGCATCGATGAATTTAATAGAGGTAGGTATGGATAATTTTTGTACTTTCCACCAACAACCCCATTCTGAAAAAAATTGTCCTTAATGGATAAATTCAATGACATTGGTAATGAATCAGCTGTTGGATTCTAAATTAACTGAGGATAGTGATAAAGAGGAAAAGGGTAGTAAAACCACAGAAAAACAAGAAAATGATACCATGTTTTTATGGGACTGTGTCTCGCTTTTTGATACAGAAAGAAGTAATCTGAAACCTGAGGGGATACCGGAAATAAATATGACAACAAAAGGCTTGGATTTGGTGAATAAAGACAATTCAATGCTCTCAAAGATCAATAAATTGCAAGAGAATGTCAAGAAACAACCAAAGAACAATGTTGATGGTGAGGTACCTAAAGTCACTATTACCCGTCAAGGTCTGAAGCAAATAAACATGCATGTTAAGCCTATGGAAGACCAAGTAGGTGATGACAATGGAAAATATCAAAAAACCTGAAGAACCAGCGGAAGAACTACCCACAAAAAACCAACCTATGGAGGAATTTGTTGAAGCAATTGGGGAAGGGAAAACTAGGTTTAAAACCCCACCTTTCCTTTTAACTTTGGAAATTTTGAATCATAAGGTGCATATTTTTTTGGTAGATTCTACATCATCAGTAAATGTTATGCCACTCGCAGTTTGCAAAAGGATTAATGGACAGCTTAAACCTACTGCTTCGGAAGTTACTCAATTAGACAAAACTAATGTGAAAGTAGTCAGGGAAATGGAGAATGTTCTCATTTGTTTATCTGCAAATGAAAAGATATGTCAATATATTGATATTGTGGTGGCATACATACCTGATGGTTATGGACTTATTTTGAATTGAGATTGGTCAGCAAGGTTAAAGGGGTAGTTTGCTTCAGATTGGTCACATTTGTGGTTGCCTCATAAAGGAGTCCCAAATCATATCAAAATTTTAAGGGAACCCTACATGAAACACACTGTCACTAAGTTGGAAGAGGAAAATGAATCAGTAAATTCTGTATTGGGGAATTATCTAATTGAGCTTGAAGAAGCCAACAACATAGTAGACACCCAGCCCGATCTCCTTCAATGTTCACGGGCTAATGAGATTGACTGTAAATTAGTAGATGTATTTTTTGTTTCAAGAATGGTATAATTAGATAATGGTTAGGTATTTCACATCTGCAGTCGAGCCTAGCCCCTTAACTTACAAGTTGCTAGATCTGTAGGGGTGGGCAGAGAACTGATCAGGTAGTGGTTTGGTTCTCAAATTTTAATTTTCTTGGTTTTTTCTCTTGATAACCTTGTACATAAATAATTTGATGTAGTTTTTTCACTTTGATTTGCTGCTGTTGTTTCTAGTTACTTTTGGTTTGGTTTGAATAAAAGAGGCAAACTTTGGGTTGCATGGAAAGCATCAGGGTTCTTGATTAATTGAAATCTTTGGTATAAGACTGTGTACTCTTGTTTGAACTGATAGAATTTTTTCTAGTAAGTAGTTTTCCTAAATGGCTATGAACTCATTGAATTCCTACTTAATCCCTGAAAATAACTCAGGATCAAAAGGTCTGGAATACTATTTCGAGGCTCCATCCATTCCACATCTAAAATGTCCTAGGGGATGACAGCAGAAGACCCATGCAAAGGAAGTAAGGTAAACAGTATTTATATATAAATGATCCCATGCCAAGATTTGAAAGCCTAAAGGCTGATAAGAGTCAAAACTCCTAAAAGAAGCAATACCTATCAAAGTAAAGTATCGAATCATGTGAATACAAATTTTCCAAAAGTTCTTCTCCATCCGTGAGCTGAAAATTAAATACATCTCTCACACAAAAGGACACTATGGATAGAGGAGCCTAAATAAAATTCAGAAAGAAAGGCATAAGGAGGACTCAAAAGAACAAAAGGTTCAAAAGGCACAAAAAGTGCAAAATGGCATGGGAATGAGGAACAAATAAATATTTATGTTTACCATATGTTACAATCCTGTGGTGTCCAAGCTGGAAACTACCCAAAGACAGAGGTAAAATAAAACTCATCTACTAGGCTTCAAAAGAGTTAACCTGACCTTGAAATTTTGGTGTTTCCATTTCCAAAATTGGACTGTCATAAATGATTGAAGTGCATATGTTTTCCGTTGTAGGAATCCAAGCATCTAGAAGAATTCAACCTATTAGCTAAATGGCTAAACAGTCTATTACTGAAGGAAGGGTTGATTCAGAGATCTGAGGTTCACTAGGTAGTCACCAATTGTTGCAGCTGCAACAATTTCCCAAATCTCTAAAAAATTTGGGACCCTCCTTTTAAATTTGTCTTTCTTAGTTTTGTTGGGATTTCTTGATGTTACTGCAATTTTGATTGTTGACTGTTGAATGAATATCTTTATGCTGATGCTGCATTTGGTTTAGAATATGAATTATAGTGATTTCTTATATCACTGTTGGAATTTGTTGAAGCTAATAAATCGGAACCATAGTCAACTACGCATCCGGCGTTGCGAAGCTGCAATAAAATGACGACCCGATCCAAAGCTCTATTTGTGCTTCGTCGTTGTGGCTCTGTAGCAGAATAAAATCCCTCATGATGGTTTTCTCATTCGCCAATGCTTGTTTTTTTCAACGATGTTTTGCTTAAGCTTTGTTTTTATTTGTCCCGATTTTTTACGGGTCTACGGAACTTTTTTCTTTTACAGTTTCCGCCATTGCGGCGATCTAACAAAATTATAGTCTGAGGTGATAGTTTGTTTGAACTCTGATGTGAGTTTCTTTTTAGTGATATTTTTCACCGACATATCTCTTTGCACTGCAAAGCTCACAGTTGTTTTGTTTTTCGCCATTGCAGCCCATTAGCAGTTTGGATGACGATTCCTTTGTGGTTTCGCCGGCCAATTTGGTTTGTGTTTCCTGCCGAAGGCTTTATTTCCACTGGGATATATATATATATATGGGATTTGGGGTTTCTTTTGTATTATTTTTCCCTATGAACCCGTGCCTACGCTGTCATTATCGTATCGAACTGGGCGTTGTACCTTAGTTGTCGGGAGCTCATTCGTAGGTGGCATCATTTTGGAAGCCGTCAGATTCTCCTTGTTGACTACATAGCTCCTTGCTAGGTAGGCTAACTATGTTCTACCCCTTTCAGTTGATTTTTTAACTAGGGTTTTCATCCTTGATTGGGTTTTTCACGCCGCGGTCAATTGGGCACAAGGTTATTGTTTTATCAGCATATTTGTGGTTCATTTTGATAGTTAGTAGTCGGGGGGGGGGTGTTCTCATTCTCCTTGATGAATTTTGTAGAACCGTTATGAGTTTTTGATTATTTCCCGACTGTTTAGGAAATTGGTGCAGACGAGCGTTACGTTGTCTGCACCGGCCTTTCCTGGTTTGCATATGGTCGTCTGGAGGGGGTTTCCTTTCTTTTGCAGTGGGTAGGAACTTACCCTGGTTTTGCTCAAAATGTCAGAGGGTTTGTTTTTTTGGTGATTTGGTTGCTCGCGTGTTTGAGACTAGGGTCGCGGTGTTGAGGATATGACTCGTTTTGATGAGATTTATTTTGAGCAGGAATTTAGGGCATATTATTCTGAGGTCGATAACACTGAGGATGTAGTTTTGATTAGACTAGTTTCTTTGCTGGGAGAAATTTTATAATGTTAGCGAAGACTAGGTGGAGAGAAAACTGACATGTGGCAGCATCCTCTCACTGGGTAGAGAGAAAACTGACATGTGGCAAAAATTTTACAATGTTAGCGAAGACTGGGTGTAGAAGATTAAACTGAGCATTTCTCTTCACCCAGTCTCCTCCACCAATTTTACAATGTTAAAAGAGTGTTTACTGGTCAAATTGGTGGAGGAGACTGGGTGGATAGAAAACTCACATGTGGCAGCATCCTCAAACCACTTCCAACTATTGTAGGTGGAAACCTCCCTACAATTGGGGTCATGATTCCCCAATAAAGTGGAATGAGAGCAGGTGGCTCAATTAATGAAAACTGACCCAAAAGACCTAGGCAATCTTTATAAAAATTCCCATTGAAGAGAGCTGAGGCTGCTCATTCTAGAGAGGTGATCATTCAGGTGAATGAATGTACTTCAGAGAAATTCAATGCAAGGGAATTGTGGAAATTGTTTGAGGGGATAACTGCTAATTGATCTAGTGTAGCTTTTAAGCTGAAATATCTTACTGCTGAGAGCAGAGTGTTTTACTGAGATATTGGACCAATCTACTATTTGCATTCTCCACCAGTTCTTAGCCAAAAACACTAGGAACAGGATCGGGGGTCCTAAGGAAGCGTTGTTTGAACGCTCTCCAGGAGATTGGTAGGGAGGAATGGCCTCCTAACGCTGTTGTCGTCTATCCTAAACAGGTTCTATATTATTTTGTTTTACTTTGTTAGATAGATAAATCTGAGTCTGAATGTTATATGAATGTTAAACATTCAGTTTTGTAAAATGTTAGAAACTAGTAGTCTTTTAAAATTGATTGAAGAAATGAACTTGATTAGAAAAGTAATGTGTTAGAATAGAAATAATTTATGGACTGTTTTTTTCCACACCTGGAAAACCAGGCAATACTCTAGCACAGGTAGAATGTTTAAGTAGATAAGAGAATTTTATGGTAGATAAGATTGTGTATTTACAGACAATAAAACAATTTTATTCATGTTAAAATATTAAGGAGGTTAAACAGTGTTATGATATGTTTATGTTTCTCTGTTTTCACTTAGTAGCTGAATGAAATACAGTAGAAAAACCACATTAGAGTTACAATGATTACATACAGTTAACTAAATAAACAAGCTACTAATCACCTAGTTTATTTTCTAACAATATCAACTAAATCTAAGACTAATATTTATTATAAACTAAATAGGGTTATATTAAAAGTACTTAAATTATAAAGAGTAAACTGAGTTACAGAGTCTATACTATATCTTTTCTAAGAACAGTGAGTAAATTCTACCTGTCAGTTTGGTAAATAAAAACAATGAGAATATAATTAATAACTAGAATAAAACTAAATATTTACATATGCAGAAACTATTTTATAATTATCAAAACAGGCATATACCTGTAAAGGTAAAACTGTAGGGTCGAAACCCTAACCATTTTATTTAACTATTATAAATAAAAACCTCTAAGTTGCAAAACCATTTACTTGGATATTTATATAAATAAACAATTAGTCTACTATAGACTGTTACAGTCCTTTCTGAAAACAAATGTACATTTACATAACACACCTGTAATAATAATTTAACAAAATTAACAAGTAGCAAAACCTAATCAATAATAAACTGAAGAACTTAATTAGACAAGGGTTTCATTTCAGAAAAAACCCTAGCTTGTATATTCCAAACAAGTAAGTTAATATTATAAATTACACACTATGACTGAGTTACAATCTTAAATAATAACAATAATTTATTTACAAAATATATTTAGAAAGTAATGTTCTTCATTAATAGTCGAATAGGAAAAACCCTAATGTACACAGAGTTACAATATACAAGATTACTGCAAAAACGAGACAGAGCTCGAAGTAAAATATTTCTTAAAACCCAATGTATTACATTGACAGGCCATAAGGCTACAAACTTAACCAGATTACAACACTCGGCTCAGGGTCGGTGTACCTAGCATCGTGGCATGGGTTTTAAAACAAAACTAACATTCAAGTTATTAAAACCTTCATTACTGTTTATCCTTTATAAGTCAAGAGAAGAATATTACAAGTCAGGGCATCGAAGCTGGAGACACCCTGCTATATGCAAGGGTTTAATAATGAAAAAAAAATCTTAAAACTAAAGACCAAACATCCAAAGACTAGAGGAACTGAGGTCATGGTTTCTTTCCAACTAAAACCATTTTCCCCTAAGTATGTACAAGCAGGGAGTTGCCACATTGTAACCGGGGCTTACCCGTAGGTCATGATGCCAATCCAAACTTGGAGAGGGTTCTTCTAAGCATAAGGGCGAGCTATAAACTGCAAGAGAGTATCAAACCCTTGATTAGAAACTGAGTTATATAACTGTAACTGTAATTTTAAAACTTATAATATTTGTAAGATGAATTTACCTAAAGGTGAAATATTTGGAAGTCGAGGAGGATTTGCATTAGAGGAAATTTGGGGTCTAAAATGGGCCTTATAAGAAAACATGCCAAAATAAGTTTTTGTGATTTGGAATTCAAAAACCAATAGAATTTCAATAAAATAAGTCAACCATAATCGTTGAATTGA
>LPNX010221292.1:0-13611 GCA_001517045.1 Pseudotsuga menziesii | reverse complement strand
CATATTTGTCATTAAAAAAAACTTTTTTTTGTTCGTATTTTCGACATATCTCATTGTGTTTTTACTCAAATTTCGATCAGGAGAGCTCATTGGATGCGGAATNTCGTATTTTCGACATATCTCATTGTGTTTTTACTCAAATTTCGATCAGGAGAGCTCATTGGATGCGGAATTTGATTCCACATCCAACGAGTACCCACACTGCATACTTTTGACAAACCCCTCTACCCCAAAAACAAGAAATACTTGAAAAAATGTGATGATGACATCATCATCACATTTTTTCAGGTATTTCTTGTTTTTTGGGGTAGCGGGGTCAATCAAAAGTATGCAGTGTGGGTACTCGTTGGATGCGGAATCAAATTCTGCATCCAATGAGCTCTCACGATCGAAATTTGAGTAAAAACACAATGAGATATGTCAAAAATACGAACACAAAAAGTAGTTTTTTTCTTTCTTCCTCCAAAATTAATCAATATTAATTTATTATTCTAACTATTATTTTATTATTTTAACTATTATTTTATTAGTTTCCTTAGGAGGCCCATTTTAGACCCCAAAATTCCTCTAATGAACCCGCACCATGAACAACAACTGGAATATCAAACCCTCATGCCCACTAATGACATAGGGAGCAGTGTTCAAAATGCATACTACACTGACGACTAGAGCAGGATTAAAGCTTTGGCAATGGCCATGCAAGAAATCGACACTAAAAAATACTAACAGAGAACAACTATGCGCACAGCAACGCAATGCATGCAGAGAAAAATCAAATGCAAACTGTATATCTCTCCAACCTCACACAAGAGTGGAAACGCTTCATTACACACAAGATGGAGCTAAAGATGAGCACAAGCGAGACCTCATGGCCGCAGTGAACCAAATAGTGCAAAGACCAAAACCCTCGACGAAGAATGAGAGTTAGGGTTGTGTAGTAGGTTTTTAAATCATTATTTGCATGGTGGTGTATGTTCCACATGCCCACCAAATTATTCAGTCCACTGTGGGTCGATTTGTATAGTTTCCACTGCACTATCGGGAACCAAATCATTGTTAATAATTTAAATAATGACCACAATGATATTATAATTTACAAATTCAAAACATATCTATTCATTGTTAAACCATGAAGTCCATCTATGTCAAAGAACGAGATTTATATGGTATCGTTAAACCTTATATGTTATAAAACTTGGAATCATCGTTGGTAATGAACCAAAAACATATTGCATCGATATCCTTGTTTTATAAATATCTTATAATATTTCTTAGTGAAACATTTAGGAAGAGATCAATAGTATAGTAAAGGTTGTTGAACATGAGTTGATAGTATCAATATTAACCTTTCCTTTTTATAACCATAAACGATTTATGTCTATGCTGTTAGAACTAGTTTATGCAAACACTAATAGGTAAGAACTAGTTTATAAATCAACAAGGTGTGTATAAATATAATTAGTAATTACACCCTAGCATAACTCTTAATTTTGAGTGTAGTATATAGTACTAAGAGTAAGATACACTTCTTGGAAGTACATGATCATTTGGTCTTCATAAGATACCAAATCTCTCAGATGAATCAAACCAAAATTAGATTAGACTTGGTAGTAAAGGATAGTAAAACTATTCAAGAATAAATCTAGTATCACTTGTTATTATAAATAAATAATATAATAATGTAATTTTGTCACATTACTTATGCCATGAAGAAGTTTGGAGATAGAAATCACAACTTGACATTATTTGTGCAAATTATCATTTATAAGTATATTACAATAATAAGCTGATAAATTTCCTCTACTGAAGCTCAATTAAAAGTAGAGCAGAGGGTACGTTTGTAAGCTTGTTCTTAGAAGGCTTAGTTTTATTTCCATGCTGATAAGCAGTGTTTTAAATTTTAGAAATAATAACAGCAGTAAACTCTTATGTCACTAAAGGAATTGTTATACAAAATCGTGAGCTCTATAAGTAACTTGGCTAGTAGCTAGAAAGAAGAACTGTTTGAAATAAAAGTCATACTAATGAAAAACATTGAGAATGGTAAGGTTATTGGTCTTTACAACATGAATTTAAAATACTGACATAGTTGCAAAACAATTAAATAAAAGATACTTTACCTCATAGTACCCTTGAATTCTATTCAGCAACTTTTACTCTAGCAGTATATTTATGCTAAAAGAAGTATATCTAGATTAACGCCTTAATAAACTCTTACTGGTTCAAAATTTACCTGTCAAGCCTGTAAGATCCAGAATTTCATGTAAGTTAGCAATCGCCAAGTAAGCCCCAGTTAGAAAGTAACTTCTCACCTACTTGACAAAATCAAATCATCAGTACATCTAGAAATAACTGAATCCATATTATTTACATCACATATCGAAATTAAAATAGTATTAATTTATATGTGTTTAAGTTAATCATTAGTTTGTTAACTATTTCATTTATCCGATTAACCGCTAGTAGTTAACAAACTGTGGCTATAAACAATTTATGTTACATCAAAAAAAATTAATTTTTGTGAAAATTTGGGGTTTTGACATGTGGTATCAAAGCACAAGGTTCAAACACTAGGCCTTGATGAAGCCCAACTAGCTTTTATGAAACAATGAATTTAAATTATTTTGCTGATGTTATTTTCTTTTAATTTTATTTAACAGAGAAAATTGTTTTTGAAGTTTAACAACAGGTATGGAAAAGCTGGAGGAATATGCAAAAGAGGAATATTCATTTACTGAACAAGAAAACTTACAGAGAGACCCTATACTAGAATACCTAACTGCTAATTCTTCAGAACTGTTACAAACAGTAAAAGACTTAAAATATGAAATGGAATCTGTTAAACGAGAGAATGAAAGGATTCTGAGGGCTCAGGAGGAGATGAATTAGATCCTAACAGAAAGATTTCAAACTGAGGATAGGGGTAAAAGAGCTGGTTTAGAAGATACAAGTCATCAACATAAATATAAAATGATTAAACAAACTAAAAATGAAAGCAGCTCATCTTCAGAGGTATTTGGTTATCAACGTAATTTTCATTCCACTAGTGATAGTAGTGATGACAACCATTATACTAAAAATAGAAAATATAAACCCCATGAGGAAATTTTCGGGGAGTTTAAAAAGATTAAACCACCAACATTCAATGGAGAGACTGAGAAGGGGGAGGAAGCGAAATCCTGGTTATCTAGGATGAAGAATTACTTCCATATATATAACAATTCTAACCAATTAAATTCTAGAATGGCTATCTACAATCTCTCAGGGAAGGCTAATATTTGGTGGTAGGACTTGAAGAGAGTGAAGGGAATAAAAGAGAAGAACGTAAATTGGAGTACCTTTAAGAGGTACTTTCAAAACAAATTTTTGTCTGAGTAGTATTATGAAGAGAGAGCAAAAGAATTCTATGAGCTTAAATTAGCTTCAATGACTATGAAAGATTTGAATAGCAAGTTTTTAAGTCTGCTTAGGTATGTACCCTACCTTGTAGATTAAAAACCGAAGGTACAGCAATTCCTCGGCTGTTTACCTTATCACATCAAGGATATGATTGAGTATGACAATCCAAAAACACTGGAAGAATCTATGAGGAAATCCAATTTTTGTTTTGAACAAAATCGAAAGAAGGAGAGCATGGCCAACTGGAAGGCCTAGAAGAATAATAACCATTATGATCAAAAGAAGAAATAATTTATGCCCAACCGAAATTCTAAAAACAATAAGGCCAGAAATTTTCCTAACAAGAATTTCCAAGGGAATAAAAATAATTCACCCAGTAATCAAAACAATCCAAATGGTAAAAAGTCTGCTAATAATCATGGTAATTACACAAAAAAATTTGAACGCAAAGAACCTATAAAGTGCCGGGAGTGTAATGGCCCACATTATCCCTCATTCTGTCCTAATCAGAAAAAGATTGTCAGTAATATTCATACCATACAGGAGGAAATGACCGTCGGAGATTTAGCAAGGACTATGCCCAGAATCAATGCAGCCTTGGAGAATTGACAAGAAGAATATCAAACTTCCATCGTGGAAGTAGAAGGTATGATAAACCAAACCCCTATAGCTATTTTAATTGATCTAGGAGCTAGTCTCGGTTATATTTCACCTAAAATGGTAGAAAAATGTAAGTTTCCTGTTGAAAAATTTGAAAATTCTTGGTTGGTTCAGTTAGCCACTGGTGCAAAAAGGAAAGTAACTTGTTTTGTAATAGAATGTGCAATAGTTATGGATCAATTTGAAACTGTTGTAAAGCTTAATGTATTACCTCTTGGTTCTTATGACTTACTAATCGGTATGGATTGGTTAGAAAAACATAGGGTGACTTTAAATTGTTATGATAAAACATTTACGTGTATAAATAATGATGAAAAATCAATAAATGTAAAGGGAATCCCTAGAAGAACTACCATAAGGAAGATTTATACTCTGCAGCTTAAGAGGGTTGTTAGGAAGGGTTGTAAAGCTTATGCAATAACAATAACTGATGAGGAGAATCTAAATAAAATAGACAAATTAAAATTGGAGGACATACCAATTTTAAGAGAATATGTTGATGTATTTCTGGAATAAATTCTGGGACTACCTCCGAAAAGGGAACTAGATTTTATCATTGAGCTTGTACCTGGTACAGTACCCAACTCAAAGGCCCCTTATCGAATGAACATACTTGAACTTAATGAATTAAAGTCACAATTAAATGAGCTTATTGATAAAAAGTATATTCGACCTAGTGTGTCTCCCTCGGGGCACTTGTCATCTTCGTTAAGAAAAAGGACGGAACCATGCAAATTTGCATAGATTACCGTCAGTTCAATAAGATGACTATCAAAAATAGATACATGTTGCCTTGCATAGATGATCTGTTTGATCAACTACGTGGAGCCACAGTGTTCTCGAAAATTGATTTAAGGTCTGGATATCATCAAGTTAGGATTAAATATGAAGACATCTTTAAAACAACTTTTAGAACTCGATATGGCCATTATGAGTTTGTCGTCATGCCATTCGGGCTTACTAATGCCCCAACTATTTTTATGTGTTTAATCAACAACGTTATGCATAAGTATCTAGATAAGTTTGTGGTCGTGTTTATCGACGACATATTAATTTATTCAAAAACTGAAGAAGAACATAAAGAAAATTTAAAAATTGTTTTGCAAGAGCTACAAGATCATCAACTCTTTGCAAAGTTTACTAAATGTGATTTCTTCAAGGATAAAATTCAGTACTTAGGTCATGTGGTGACTAAGGAAGAGATTTCGGTGGATCCCGAAAAAATAAAGGCGATCAAAGATTGGTTGGTTCCTAAGGATGTAACTGATGTTCAATCTTTCATGGCAATTATCGGTTATTACCGGAGGTTCATTGAAGGTTTTTCGAGAATCATGAATCCGATAAATTCTTTACAGAAGAAAGGAAAGAAATTTGATTGGAACCAGAAATGCGAGGAAATATTTAAAAAGTTAAAACCTTTATTAACCAGGGAACCTATTTTAAGAATAGCTGATCCAAATAAAGAATTTGTAGTGTGCACTGACACCTGCAATGATGGTTTAGGCGGTGTTCTGACTCAAGAAGGGCATGTTATTGCCTATGATTTTAGGAAATTTAAAATTCATGAAAATAATTATGCAACTTATGATCTGGAATTAGTTGTTGTTATACATGCTCTAAAGATGTGGCGTCATCACCTAATTCGTAGAAAATTTATTCTAATGAATGATAATAAAGGATTAAAATATATTTTAGATCAGCCTAATCTAAATGCCAAATAAGCTAGGTGGATATATTTTCTGAGTATGATTTTGAAATTCAGCACATTAAAGGTAAAGAAAATAAAGTTGTTGATGCATTAAGTAGGAATGCAAGGCTGAACTTCACAGCAATTATCAGCACTTATACAACATATCTATATGAACAGCTGAAAGCGGGGATAGAACAAGATGAAATTTACCAAAACTTACAAGTTAAAATGAAAGAAAATCCAACAGAAAGCTTAAGTAAAGGGTACAGTTTAAATGAAAAAGGATTTTTACTATATAAATACAAAATGTATGTACCTAATGTACCTAAAGTTAAGTTATTAATTTTGGATGAAATCCATAAAACTCCATACTCAGGTCATCCAGGCTATCAAAAGACTATAACTATGTTCAGAAAAGAATATTTTTGGCCAAACATAAAGACTAAATTGGAAGATTATATCGCTATGTGTTTTGAATGTCAGCAAGTGAAAACTGAAGATCAACACCCTGCTGGATTACTTCAGCCATTGCCCATTCCTAGCTGGAAATGGGAGATAGTTAGTCTCAATTTTGTTACTGGACTACCTAAAAATCATAATTTAAATGACTCCATCATGGTAGTGGTCGATAAATTAAGTAAAGCATCCCATTTTATACCTGTTAAAACTACGTATAAAGCTGCAAACATAGCTGATATCTTTCTAAAGCAAATTTTCTGAATGCATGGAATACTGAAAGTTATAATTTCAGATAGAGATCCTAAATTTACAGGTAACTTTTGGAAATCTTTGTTTAAAGGATTAAACACTACACTAAATTTTAGTACTTCGTTCCATCCTCAAACCGATGGACAGACTGAAAGAGTAAAACAAGTACTGGAAGATTTATTAAGAATGTATGTGAAAGACCAGCCAGGTAAATGGGAGGATTATTTACATTTGGTAAAATTTGCTTATAATAATAATTATCAAGCGTCAGCCAAATTTAGTCCTTTTGAAATCTTGTGTGGAAGGAAATGTAATACTCCTATCTCCTGGAGTAATTTGGTGGATAGATTAGAATTAGGTCCTAAACTATTAAAGGAAATGGAAGAAATTGTAAAACAGGTAAAAGGTAATCTGAAAATTGCACAGGATTGACAGAAAAGTCAAGCAGACCTTAAAAGAACTCCAAAGGAGTTTCAGGTAGGAGAACATGTGCTCATCAAGATGAGGCCCAAAAAGATCTCTCTGCGATTGGGTAGTTGTGCAAAACTAGCACCTTGTTACTGTGGTCCATTTGAAATACTATCTAGGATTGGACAAGTATCTTATCAATTAGCATTACCACCAAATTGAAGAGTACAGAATGTTTTTCAAATTTCTGTATTAAAGAAATATGTTCATGATTCTACTCATGTTGTTAACTGGAATTATGTACAGGTGGAACCAGAAGGAGATTTTCTGGTGGAACTGAACCTGTATCCTCGAACGGAGGGAGATCACATTTCAGAACCGCACCATTGGTCAAGTGAAGGTGCAATGGAAGCACCTTAGTCTAGAAGAAGCCACCTGGGAATTGGAAAGTAATATGCGGGATTCATATCCAATTCTGTTCCAGGATAATTCTGAGGATGAAGAATAAATAACATCAAGGACGATGTTATACTTTAAGGGGGTGTGTATGTCACATGCCCCAATTTTTCCAAAAAAACAATTTTATATTATTTGATTTTATTTGAGGACAATATGTTAAATTTTATGCTAAGTTGTAATTGATGACTCAGCAGAATCAAGGATATTTACTGTAATTCTGAATATTTTAATTATAAATAAATAAAGGAGGAGACAACAGCTTAGGAGAGTTATTAAAAGAGTGTTTACTGGTCAAATTGGTGGAGGAGACTGAGTGGAGAGCAAACTGACATGTGGCAGCATCCTCAAACCACTTCCAACTGTTGCAGGTGGAAACCTCCCTACAATTGGGGTCATGATTCCTCAAGAAAGTGGAATCTGAGCAGGTGGCTCAATTAATGAAAACTGACCCAAAATACCTAGGCAATATTTATAAAAATTCCCATTGAAGAGGGTTGAGGCTGCTCATTCTAGAGAGGTGATCATTCAGGTGAATGAATGTACTTCAGATAAATTCAATGGAAGGGAATTGTGGAAAGTGTTTGAGGGGATAACTACTGATTGATATAGTGCAGCTTTTAAGATGAAATATCTTACTGCTGAGAGCAGAGTATTTTACTGAGATATTGGACCAGTCTACTATTTGGATTATCCACTAGTTCTCAGCCAAGAAAACCAGGAACAGGCTCGGGGGTCCTGAGGAAGCATTGTTTGAGAGCTCTCAAGGAAATTGGTAGGTAGGAATGACCTCCTAATGTTGTTGTTGTCTATTCTAAACAGGTTCTACATTATTTTGTTTTACTTTGTTAGATAGATAAATCTGATTCTGACTGTTATAAGAATGTTAAACATTCAGTTTTGTAAAATGTTAGAAACTAGTAGTCTTTTAAAAATGATTGAATAAATGAACTTGATTAGAAAAGTAATGTGTTAGAATAGAAATAATTTCTAGATTGTGTTTTTCCACACCAGGAAAACCAGGCAGTACTCTAGCACAGGTAGAATGTTTAAGTAGATAAGAGAATGTTATGGTAGATAAGATTGTGTATTTATAGACAGTAGAACAATTTTATTCATGTTAAAATATTAAGGAGGTTAAACAGTGTTATGATATGTTTATGTTTCTTTGTTTTCACTTAGTAATTGAATGAAATACAGCAGAAAAACCACATTAGAGTTACAATGATTACATACAGTTACGTAAATAAACAAGCTACTAATCACCTAGTTTATTTACTAACAATATCAACTAAATCTAACACTAATATTTATTATAAACTAAATAGGGTTATATTAAAAGTACTTAAATTATAAAGAGTAAATTGAGTTACAGAGTCTATACTATATCTTTTCAAAGAAGTCTGAGTAAATTCTACTTGTCAGTTTGGTAAATAAAAACAATGAAAATATAATTAATAACTAGAATAAACCTAAATATTTACCTATGCAGAAACTATTTTATAATTATCAAGACATGCATATACCTGTCAAGGTAAAATTGCAGGGTCGAAACCCTAACCATTTTATTTAACTATTATAAATAAAAACATCTAAGTTGCAAAACCATTTACTTAGATATTTATATAAATAAACAATTAGTCTACTATAGACTGTTACAGTCCTTTCTGAAAACAAATGTACATTTACACAACACACCTGTAATAATAATTTAACCAAATTAACAAGTAGCAGAACCTAATCAATAATAAACTGAAGAACTTAATTAGACAAGGGTTTCATTTCAGAAAAACCCCAGCTTGTATATTCCAAACAAGTAAGTTAATATCATAAATTACACGCTATGACTGAGTTACAGTATTAAATAATAACAATAATTTATTTACAAAATATATTTAGACAGTATTGTTCTTCATTAACAATCAAATAGGAAAAGCCCTAATGTACACAGAGTTACAATATACAAGATTACTGCAAAAACGAGATAGATCTCGAAGTAAAATATTTATTAAAACCCAATGTATTACATTGACAGGCCGTAAGGCTGCAAACTTAACCAGATTACAACACTCAGCTCAAGGTCGGTGTACCAAGCATCGTGGCATGGGTTTCAAAACAAAACTAACATTCAAGTTATTAAAACCTTCATTACTATTTATCCTTTATAAGTCAAGAGAAGAGTATTACAAGTCACAGCATCGAAGGCGGATCCACCCTTCTATATGCAAGGGTTTAATAACGAAAAACAAATCTTAAAACTAAATACCAAACATCCCAAGACTGGAGGAACCGAGGTCGTAATTTATTTCCAAATGAAACCATTTTCCCCTAAGTCTATACAAGCAGGGATTTGCCACATTGTAACCGGGGCTTACACGTAGGTCTTGATGCCAATCCAAACTTGGAAAGGGTTCTTCTAAGCATAAGGCAAGTTGTAACCTGCAAGCGAGTATCAAAACCTTGATTAGAAACTGAGTTATATAACTGTAACTGTAATTTTAAAACTTATAATATTTGTAAGATGAATTCTTTACCTGAAGGCGAAATATTTGGAAGCTAAGGAGGATTTGAACCTGCACCATGAACAACAATTGCAAGATCAAACCCTTATGCTCACCTATGACAGAGTGAGCAGGGTTCAAAACGCATACTACACCGATTACTGGAGTAGGATTAAAGCTTTGGCAATGGCCATGCAAGAAATCGACACTAAAAACTACTAACAGAGAACAACTATACACACAGCAACGCAATGCATGTAGAGAGAAATCAAATGTGAACTGTATATCTCTCCAATCTCGCACTAGAGTGGTAATGCTTCATTACACAAAATATGGAGTTGGAAACGAGCACAAGCGATCCCTCATGGCCGCAGTGAACCAGACAGTGCAAATACCAGAACCCTAGACGAAGAATGATATTTAAGGTTACGTAGTAGGTTTTTAAATCATGATTTGCATGGTGGTGGATGTTCCACGTGCCCACCAAATTATTCAGTCCACTGTGGGTCGATTTGTATAGTTTCCACTGCACTGTCAAGAACCAAATCATTGTTAATAATTTAAATAATGACCACAATGATATTATAATTTACAAAGTCAAAACATATCTATTCATTGTTAAACCATGAAGTCCAGCTATGTCAAAGAATGAGATTTATATGGCATCATTAAACCTTATATGTTATATACCTTGGAATCATCGTTGGTAATGAACCAAAAACATATTGCATCGATATCCTTGTTTTATAAAGATCTTATAATCTTTCTTAGTAAAACATTTAGGAAGATATCAATAGTATAGTAAAGGTTGTTGAACATGAGTTGATAGTATCACTATTGACCTTTTCTTTTTATAACCATAAACGATGCATGTCTATGCTGTTAGAACTAGTTTATGCAAACACTAATAGGTAAGAACTAGTTTATAAATCAACAAGGTGTGTATAAATATAATTAGTAATTACACCCTAGCATAACTCTTACTTTTGAGTGTCATCTATAGTAATAAGAGTAAGATACACTTCTTGGAAGTACATGATCATTTGGTCTTCATAATATACCAAAGCTTTGAGATGAATCAAACCAAAATTAGATTAGACTTGGTAGTAAAGGATAGTAAAACTATTCAAGAATAAATCTAGTATCACTTGTTATTATAAATAAATAATATAATAATGTAATTTTGTCACATTACTTATATGTCATGAAGAAGTTTGGAGATAGAAATCACAACTTGTGACATTTGTGCAAATGATCATTTATAATTATAATACAATAATAAGCTGATAAATTTCCTCTACTGAAGCTCAATTAAAAGTAGAGCGGAGGGTACGTTTGTAAGCTTGTTCTTAGAAGGCTTAGTTTTATTTCCATGCTGATAAGCAGTGTTTTAAATTTTAGAAATAATAACAATAGTAAACTCTTATGTCAGTAAAGGAATTGTTATACAAAATCGTGAGCTCTATAAGTAACTTGGCTAGTAGCTAGAAAGAAGAATTGTCCGAAATAAAAGTCATACTAATGAAAAACATTGAGAATGGTAAGGTTATTGGTCTTTACAACATGAATTTAAAATACTGTCATAGTTGCAAAACAAGTAAAGAAAAGATACTTTACCTCGTAATATCCTTGAATTCTATTAAGCAAACTTTTACTCTAGCAGTATATTTATGCTAAAATAAGTATATATGGATTAATGCCTTAATAAACTCTTATTGGTTCAAAATTTACCTATCAATCCTGTAAGATCCAGAATTCCAGGTAATTTAGCAATCGCTAAGTAAGCCCCAGTTAGAAAGTAACTTCTCACCTACTTGACAAAATCAAATCATCACTACAGCTAGAAATAACTGAATGCAGATTATTTACGTCACATATCGATATTAAAATAGTATTAATTTATATGTGTTTAAGTTAATCATTAGTTTGTTAACTGTTTCATTTATCCAATTAACCACTAGCAGTTAACAAACTGCGGCTATAAACAATTTATGTTACATCAAAAAAAAAAAAAAATTTGTGAAAATTTGGGGTTTTGACAACATCCCCCTTTTTCATTGATGTCAACACAATTCGGATCCCCCTACTATTGTGATCTTCTTTCAATTTAGCTTCTCTCCCTATTTCATTTTCGCTCATGCTATTCTTCTCTCCCCCTTTGACATCAATGGAAAAGGGACCTTATACATTGTTACCTCCCCTTGGCTTTGTGCTCACAAAGTCGCAGATAACTCTTTCTCTACATCACCTATAGTGAACTAACTTGTTTTTTCCATAATGTATAATGCAAGTTGTATTGTCTTGGACTACAGATAAGAGGTGGTTTACTTCATGCAATAAATTCGCACATATTTCCAACCTTTCACGTGCTTGAACACATCCATTTTGTTGTTAGCATGGTGTGTCCGTAGTATATCCTATATTACAAAATCATTCTTCCAAATCACTTTTTGTCCCAAACATTAAGTGTTACAGTGATCTTCTTTGGATTGTACATGACATAAATTCACCAGCTTCAATGTCCCTCCTAATTATGCTCACACACATTATTGAATTCTTCCTTGTTCCAAAAATTTGCAGCGTTCTTCATGTTCACCACCCTATTTTTTACTGTGTCAAGCTTGTCCTATTATTTGTGTCTTTCTTTTCAATTCTACATATATTTCTCACCATAATGGCCTATTTCTAGCCTCTAAATAATTCTCTTGATAGTCTCTGCACACTTGTTCAATATCAGCAAGCAGACCTTGGACAGTTGCAGATGGACACTAGTATTTGGTATAATCAGGTGACGAAATCTATTTTATTTTCATGGTGTGAACAATTATGTTTCAACGGGATTACTTTAAAGACGTTGTTTAGTTTGAGTACGTGGGTGGAATTTTTGGAACAACATCAACAACACACATTTGATCTTTTGAGTAGTCTTGGGGTTGATCCAAATCCACCAGCTTCAACACATGATCTTATTTCTCTGTTGCAGTATACCTGTAGAGCCAAATCCAATGGACTTGAATTTTCACCTTTCATTTTTGTCTTCCAATTATGTTGAATATCTCAACCTCGAACTCAATCTATGAACCATCTTCACTTGTCTTCACTTTTTATTCAATTTTTTGTTTGAGTGCCCAGTATTGGTCTGATGTAATGCAAGATTCAAAGCTCCAAATGTTTGTAACCATAGTTTTTTAATATAATGCAGAAGCTTTACTTTTTGCACAATCATGGTGTGTCACTTGTATATTTTCCTTCTATGGTTGATAAAAATAGTAGCACATTTTACACTAAAAGAAATAACATTCTTCAAATAAATTTCACTAAGCGTCTACTTACTCTATCAATCCTTGAATGTTTGATTACACATGTCTTTTAGTCAAGGATTCTTCATAATCCCTTTGGATTAGTGTGAGCAGCAATTACTTGTCACAAATATTGCACAATTGTTGATTTCATATTTTACATGCTCATGGCATGTCCTTGGTATTTTTGTTTTGTGCAATTATGTCATGCTTAAGAGACTCATTCCCTTGCAAAACATTTTGGTGCATATCTTTTCTTTGGTCAACAACATTGTACCAATATAGTTTCCTTTGTTATTATACTTTTAGAAAACATTTTGAGGAATTGTTGCCATACTTATCACACACATAGCATTTTATAGTGTGACGTTATTTTGCAATATGTACAGTGTTATGTCAGTAATTTTCTCTCTCCATTTTGGTTTGTTTTCTTCAATTTTGGTTTGTTTTTTCACCTTCAATCATAGGTTTGATTACTTCTCAGTTTTGG
>LPNX010221280.1:677877-708788 GCA_001517045.1 Pseudotsuga menziesii | reverse complement strand
AGACAAGATTCTACAATTTTGTTTTACAGTTCTTTCAGTCCATGTTTAAGGGAGGATTTTCCCAAGTTGGTTTTGCCTCTTTCCTTGGTTCATATGGACTATGCAGTATGTAAAGGGTGACTAAGCCTTGTTGCTAGGCCCTATATTTTGATTTATTACTCATAAATTCAGGCTTAAGGGGGGTTGTTAGAATAATCAACCCATAGTATTTACCCACTTAGACATTATTTCATTTATTTTGTCTTATTTGCCTAGTCCATGAGTCCCACCATGTGCAAGTTGCTAATTGCCTATCCATAGAGGTCAAACTTGCCATCTTTGACTCATGTAGTGCCCTCGAGAGCTTTAGGAATCAAATCTGCTTTATTCCTGGCCTCCTAGGCGCCCATCTTCTTTTTCTGCTTTATTCCCTGCTTTTTCAGTGTTTTAAGGCACATAGGAAAGCAAGACTAGGTGAGGTGAATCAGCTTTGTTGCCTCTTCCTCCTCCACTCATTCATCCATGCTTTTGCATGTATGAGCTGCCATTTGACCACTCTTTAGCTTTCCCATGAGCCCTTGCTAATTCGTGGGGTCCTTGATAGATTTGGGATCAGCTTTTTACACCTATGGGGGATTTGCCTATTTTGGGTAAGCCTGCTTTATGCTAGATTTGGATGCTTCCTTATGCATTCGATTTGCTCATGTATTCTATATATTCAGCAGCCTATGTTATTACAGGGTTGGCTATTGTACACTCAGTTAATATAATTTTGTGTTACAGCTCCATATTCAGTCTCCATTGTTGATAATTTGCATGATCAATTGTTAATTGCTGTGAGTGAAATTAATCTACTGCAGGCCTGAATTTCTACAGATATCCAGCGAGAGAGGAGAGAAAATGAATATCAAAGAGTTCCCCCACCTCTTCAGAACAATGTAGCTGATGAAGAAGAAGTTGATGAATAGCTGCTTTTTGAAGACACTGAGACTGATCAGGATATGAACCATTTTGGAGATGGATTCTCTGGAGGTTTTGTTACTGAAGAAGAGTTTCTGAATGCAGAATATAATGATGATGACATGTTTGAAGCTGAGGATGACTTGGATTTAGAAAATACTGTTGTAACTACTGCTGTTCATCAGAATGGACCTAAGAAGACTATAAATCTTAGATCAGGCCCAAGGCAGGTGGTGCAAGCCCCAAAAAAGAAAGCAATTGTCCCTGCTAAACAAACAGCTGATCCTGTGCCAGAAAAAAGACAAATTGCAGAAAAATCAAGGAAGACTCTAGAGGTGGAAGAGGTAAACAAATTTGTTCAAAATTTCAGTTTGGAGAATGAATTAGGGAAGTTAAAGATTCATGTACCTTTAATTGAGTTAATAAAGAATCCTTCATATAAACAAACAGTCTTTAAAGTGATGAATTCAGCAAGTAATCAGCCTGTTTCAGACACAGTTAATCTGCAGGAAGAAAACCCTAAAATCTTCATTGGATTAGCCCTAGCTGAAAAAACTGAAAATGAGGCTGGTACTTCACCTCCTTTCTATGTCACCCTGACAGTCCATGATCAAATGATTCACAATTGCTTTTTAGATTCAGGAGCATCCCACAATTTGATGCCAAAGGATGTTATGGAAGCTCTGGGCTTGAGTATCACTAAACCTTACCATGACCTATATGCCTTTGATTCCTGAGCAGTGAAGTGTCTTGGAGTAATAAAGGACATGGTTGTTAGCCTAGCTTAGTTGCCCATGAAAAGTGTGATAATGGATGTTGTGGTAGCTGATATAACACCGAAATTTGGTTTACTTCTATCTAGGTCATGGGCTAAAAAGGTTGGAGGAACCTTACAAATGGACCTTTCATATGCCACCATTCCTGTGTTTGGTGGAGAAAATAGAAGGCTGTACAGAGAGCTGCAGTTTGCTTACATAGTGACAGATGATAAAAATCCCACAAATCACCCACTGTATTCTGTTGATAGAGACCTTGGTACGTGCATGCTACATTTCAGTGATGAGGATAATTCTGCTAGTCTGTTACAAGTGGAAAAGGGACAGCCAACAAAACACAACAGATAGGAAGAAGATGCACTGTGGAAATTATATTTTGATGGATCCTCATGCAAAGAGGGTACTGGAGCTGGAGTTCTTCTCAAATCTCCTGGAGGTGAAACAGTGAGGCTCATGTACAAGTTGGAATTTGTTACTACAAACAATACTACTGAGTATGAGGCTTTGCTACTGGGATTAAAAGCTGCAAAAGATTTGGGCATTCAGCAGATTGTTGCATTTGGCAACTCTGAACTAGTTGTTCAGCAGGTTAAGAGCAACTATCAAGTGAAGAAGGGTTTGTTGAAGCTTTATCGGAATGAGGTATGGGACATGCTTGAAAATTATTTTGTAGCTTTTAATATTACTTACATTCCAAGGGATTATAATCAGACAGCAGATTCATTGGCTTTAGCTGCCACACACTTCAGAATCCCTAAAACCACTCAGCTGAAATATCCAATTGAAATAAGGTACAGACCTTCTATACCGGATAATGTAAAACAGTGGAGAGTGTTTGAAGATGATACTGAGATTAAAAGTTTCATTGAACTTACAGATGAGTTTTCAAATTCCTTAATTGATCAGGATGAGGATGATGAAGAAGGACAGCTGGATGAAATTGCTGCAGAAGAGATAGCAGGTCATAAAATCATTGAATTGAAGAGTAATTTCATTCCCAAAGGTTTGGTACCTCTGGAAAGAATATTTACAAAGGATGATACACCCTCAAAGCCTGTTGTTCAGTCTTCAGAAGAGAATGTGATAGACTACAATATTGGTTCAGCTAAACATCCTAGAATGGTCAAAATTTCTAAATCATTGACAGCTGAACAAAGAAATAGATATATCAAACTTTTAAAAGAGCATGTAGATGTATTTGCATGGTCCTATGAAGAACTAAGAACTTATGATACAGGAATCATACAGCATAAGGTGCCTTTAAAGCCAAATGTTAAACCATTTCGTCAGAAACTGAGAAGGATCAATCCAGCTTTATTTCATGTAATTGAAAAAGAAGTGAAAAAGCTGTTGGATGCTAAGATCATAGTTCCTCTCAGGTATTCTTCCTGGGTGGCTAATTTGGTCCCTATCAAAAAAAAGAATGGAGAGATCAGATTATGTGTTGATTTCAGAAACCTAAACAGATCTTCTTTAAAAGACAACTATCCTCTTCCTAAGATTGAACAGGTATTGCAGAAAGTGGTTGGGGCACAAAGGATCTCTATGGTGGATGGTTTCTTAGGGTACAATCAGATTGCAATGCACCCTGATGATAAGGAGAAGACAACATTTACAACTCCCTGGGGGACATTCATGTATGACAAGATGCCTTTTGGCTTGATGAATGCTGGAGCAACCTTTCAGAGAGCAATGGATATTGCCTTTGTGGGAGAAAAAGATAAGCTTGTGGTTATTTATTTGGATGACATTACTGTTTTCTCGAAGTCAGATGATGAGCATTTGAAGCATTTGAGGCAGACCTTCCTAAAATGCAGAAAATTTGGCCTTTCTCTAAATCCAAAGAAGTCACATTTTGCTGTGCAAGAAGGTAAACTACTTGGCCACTTAGTGTCTGCTGATGGCATCATAATAGATCCGGAAAGAGTGAAATCTATACTGAAGATCAGTTTACCTAGGAGTAAAAAGTATGTTCAATAATTCATTGGCAAAATAAATTTTCTGCAGTGGTTTATTCCCAACTTTACTGAAACCATTAAACAGATCACAGCCATGCTCAAAAAGGATCAAGAAGTTAGGTGTACTTCTGAGGCAAAGGCTGTATTTGAGAAAATTAAAATAGCTCTTACTGAATCACCGGTATTGGTAAGTCCTGATTTTACTAAAGAATTCCTTACTTTCTCATTTGCATCAGAAGACACAATTGCAGTTGTCTTACTTCAGAAGAATAAAGAAGTATTGGAACAGCCTATTGCTTTCTTCAACAAGACTCTCAGAGATTCTGAGCTGAAGTATAGTATATTGGAGAAACAGGCTTATGCTCTAGTAAAGGCTTTGAAATTTTTCAGAATCTATGTCCTGCATTCAAAAGTCATTTCATTTGTTCCAAATGCTGTTGTGAAAGATGTCCTAACACAGCTTGATAGTGAAGGGAAAAGAGGCAAATGGATTGCAAAGATTATGGAGTATGATGTGGAGATAAGACCTACTAAGCTTGTGAAAGGACAGGGTTTAGCCAAGCTACTAGCTGAAACAAATTGTCAGGCTCTAGGATTGTATGTTATGGCTGAAGAAATAACTCAAGAAGAAGATCAAGCAGCACTAAAAAAAGAGAAGATCATGGATTTTTACTCAGCATCTACCTGGTATGCAGACATAGTGTATTTTTTGTTGTTTTTACAATGTCCCGAGCATTTGGATAGGAAGGCTGCTAGATCTTTAAGGCTTAAAGCTACTAAGTACTGTTTGATGGAAGAACAATTATTCTGGAAGGACCCAGGTGGTATTATGCTCATATGTTTGGACAAATCTGATATTGAAGGAGTGATTTCTGACTCTCATGAGGGTGCTTGTGGAGGGCACAAATACTGGAAGACAACAGCATACAGAATTTTGAGAGCTGGATACTATTGGCCCACCTTGTTTGCAGATGTTTATCAGCAGGTAAGGGCCTGTGTCCCTTGTCAGAAGTTTGTTGGAAAACAGAAATTGTTGTCTTTACCTTTGAAACCCATTGCAGTAAATGCTCCTTTCCAGCAATGGGGTCTGGATATTATTGGAGAAATTAATCCAACATCTTCAGGACAGCACCACTGGATTCTGACATCAACTGATTTTTTCACTAAATGGGTGGAAGCCATTCCTACAAGGAATGCCACAGACAAGGTAATCATGGATTTCATTGAAGAAAATATCCTGAGCAGGTTTGGCTGTCCTCAGAGGTTAGTGACAGATAATGCTAAGGCCTTCAAGTCTAAATCAATAATAGCATTTTGTGAAAAGAACGGTATTTTGCTGAAGCATTCCACTCCTTATTACCCCCAGGGCAATGGCTTGGCTGAATCCTCTAATAAGAGTATCATTCAGAGCATTAAGAAGCTGCTAAAGCATAACAAAAGATCATGGGATTCAATGCTGAAATATGCATTGTGGGCTGATAGGATCACAGTGAAACAAGCAATTGGAACTTCTCCCTATCAGTTAGTATATGGTACAGAGGCAGTTTTCCCTGTTCATTTGGGGATCCCAGTGATGAAATTTCTCCAGAATACCCATGAGGAGCCAGATGATATGTAGAGGAGAATTTTTGAGATGATAGAGTTACAACAAAATAGGGAAAAGTTGGATGAAAAGGCACAGTTGTACAAAGCCAAGATAAAAAGCAGATTTGAAAGAAACAGCAAAGTAAATACTTTTTCAGTTGCTGATATGGTTCTAAGGTGGGATGCAAGAAAGGAGCAAAAGGGTAAACATGGTAAGTTTGACAATCTTTGGTTTGGCCCTTTTTTGGTGTCAAAAGTTTTGGAAAATAATACTTTTATCTTGCAGTCATTGGAAGGTGAGGAGTTGTCTAGCCCTGTTAATGGGTGATTCCTTAAACATTTTTATAGTTTATAAGTGCATTTTCACTTGTCATTGTACATACCGGTGTGAGTGAAGCATAATAAGACTCCATAGCCCAATGGAAGTTTTGCAGATAGATAGATAATATAGCAGACAGAAGGCACTGGTCTACAGCTTCTTGAAGCCTCGCAGGGAGGACTTCATCCCACAGCTGGAGCCAGATGTTAAGTCAGTGATTTGTTTCTTTAAATTTTGTTTGATTTGCATTTTATTTCAAGTTAATATTTTTCTTTAAGTTTGATTATTTGCTTCTTTTAGGAGAATCTTTGGTTGATTAGGTGAAATTTTGAACTTAGCTTTTATATTTTTGCTTTATTTTTTGATCCTTTACATTTTGAAGGGGTTTTTAAAAGTCATTATATCAAATGATGGATTCATAAATCATTTTCTGAGCATAGTCATTACTCAAGCAGTTTTTAAACTTCATGCAAAATTCCTAAAAGCTATAAAACAACGATAAAATAGCGTTAATATTATTCTTGTAGCGCTGGAGCCCGAAATTAACAAAGGCGCGCTACAAGAATATCGCGACTATCAATTTTTCCGGTTTTTCAACAAAATTTTGGCATGATTTCAAATGGTGAGTGACTAATCACATGCTGTGAGGTGTTTTCTACGTGTGAACTCGGGAATTGTCATAAGAACAGGTGGTTTCAGGTCATGAGGAAAATCATGGTCATCATTGCTCCGAATGGAATTCAGTGTGACAGTTGGCCGTTTAAACTGACTTTGTTGAGAAGACAGTTAATCCATATCTCTATTTTAAAGCTGAAAACTTATAATGCACCAGTGTTTTAGGCCAAAAGCTTGTAAATGATGTTTTAGAGCTCGGTTGAGGTTTTTGGAGGTCACCCGGAGATTAGGGCTTCTTTATTCTGACACCTGTAATCAAATCAAGAACAGGAGGACACCTGTTCAGCCATTAAACAGCTTGAGGTCTAGTTTAAAGCGACTATAATGGAACATTAAAGAGGTATTCCGCGGTCACCCAGAAATGTCTGTTAATTTGGGGTTTTTCTACTGAAGCCCGTTTTAGCAAAAGCTTTTAAACCAAACATTAATATATGCTCTTATCAACATACCTGTCGAGGAGAAAAGAGGAGTAGAACTCTGGGTGAGCAAATATTGAAAAATATCAGTTTTTCAAGTAAATATAATCCTGTCAAAGTTGGAAGGTTCGGTGAGATAAGAAGCTATGCATGTTACGATGTTTAAACTTAAGACTGCTGCTGGTGTAACATGTGATGAAGGAACTAGATATTTAAAACAATATGAAGACCTAGATAGCCTGAAGACCTAATTTTTACTGCATGATAAAAAGCTGATTAGTTCAGTTTTGAAGTCAAAATTGAAACAGAAGATGAACAGAGTAGGAGATTGTCATCCTTGTCCTTTCAACACAAGGTTCCCTTTTCACAGTTCAAGGAGAGTCTCATATTTGAATGAATAATGTACATGATACCTAGTTTCCTTAACAGTGCAATGAGGAGTTTGAGCAGCCTATGACCTAAAGCATTCAGACACTGTGGTTTATTATGCATTTTGGAGATGGTCAGTGGTCAGTTGTTTTCATGACAGTCTTATTGATGTTTAAATTTCACTCACAGGCCTAATGAAGAACATTGAATCCTCGGTGATCTAAATCATTCCACCTGGTGGGGAAATTTATTTTGCTTCTAAAAACAAATAAATCAGTCAAGAAGGTTGTAGGGAGTTGTTCATTGAAAATTAAGAGGCTCGAGAAGTATAAAATCAGTTCCTAGATCATCTACTGAACCCTAAAGTCATACAGTTTCCAGTTTTTGAAGAAAAAATGGGTAAGAGTGGTAAGGTGAATAGAGCAGAACCTACTAATGTAGGTTGGATTGAAAAACTCCCTGGGTGTGTTGAATTATTCCAACAGGATGGTTGGATGGAATTTTTCAAGAAGATAGATGGGTATAATGCTCAAGTTTCCTGTAAGTTTGCTCAGTGCTTTAAAGATGACATGGTGACCTTTGATACTCTTAAGTTCAGGCTAACAGTGGAGTTGATTGCAGAATCAACAGGGATTAAGAATGAAGGTGAACTATGGTTTAAGAAATTTCCCTTTACCTTTGATCCTCGGAGATACCTATTGCCAAATGTCACCCCAGACTGGAGTAAGGGCATCCTTATTCAAAATTTCAGAAAGGAATGGGTTGAACCAATCAGAATTTTGCAGAGTTATATTACTTGTGAGGGAAAGTATGCTTATGTATTTAAGTATCACTTCATATTTCTGCAACATATGGTGGGGGTGTCGAAGATGAACCTTCCATTCTTCTTATTCAAAAGCTTGCAGAAAATGGCTACCAGGGTCAAAGAGAATATGGACCTTTATTCTCAGTCCATCTTTCATCATGGGCTAATTAAGTTGATTATTAGCACTGCTTTGCAGCATGAAGGTAAAACTTGCGACTTTTTTCTTTTCTAGTCAGGTTTTCAGGTCAAACAAGAAGATCAGTAGCCTAAGAGGCAAACAGACAAAGGGAAGGTAATGATGAGAAAATTAGGTCAGAAAGCTAAACCTGAAGACAAGGAGGATGTCAAAGTTGAGAAGGCAGTAGAGCATGTGGAGGTTGATAGTAAACTCAAAGTGTTTTCAGTTGGCACTACAGGAAGGTATTCATTGTTTTCAGAAGAGGAATTGCATCCTAGGCAGCAGTTGACACCAGCAGCAGTTTCCAAGAAAATTAAAGCTGATGTTGTAGAAAAGGTTGCTATGCCCGAAGATGAGGTTCAAACCAAACAGAGAAGTCCCATCACCATTTTGTCTAATGATGAGGGATATTTATTGGAAGAAGAGAAACCAATTGCTAAAGCAGAAGTCAATGCTGAAACCTGTAAAGAATTCTTCACTTCAGAGATCAAAGCAGGCAAACCTAATAAGAAGAAGAAAAGGACAGTAACCCCATATTGGAGGCCTAAAACCAGGCCAACAAATAAGCTAAGATGGAATATGAAGAGGTTGCTCAATCCAAAATTGAATTCCAAACAAGAGACTGTCTTGACTGATACTTCCTCAAATGAAGAGCCATAAATTGGTAAAATAAACATTAAAAGTAAGAGAAAAATAGGGCAGCCCGAGTATGAATTGTTTACCATATTTCTTGAAATAAGAAATGAACTGATAAAGCAGCAGCAAAAAGAAAAAGCTGAAATACCTCCTGTTGAAAATCAAGAATGGGAAGATGAAGATGAACTTATACTTAGGCAAGCGGGTATTCTGAAAGACTCTAATATTCCAGACCTGTTAAATAAGAATGCAGACATACCTGAGATCCCCTGTTTTGAACAAGAGATCATGACAGGAAGGTCAGTTGACATAGATAAAGAAAACTTGCAGAAAATTATTAAGCAGTACAAACAGCAGATGAAACATATGCAAGAGGTCAATGAGGGGCTGATGATGGCAAACAGAAAGCTTAAAGAAGATCTTCAGGATGTCAATGATCATTGTCATGAGTTGACAGCAGTATCTAAAGAGGTTCTAAAAAGAAAAAGAACCACTGATTTGCATTGTACAGAGTTGGAGAATACAGTCAAGGACTTGCAGCAGAGAAATGAAGAGCTCAACAAAAGGATAGCTGACATGGAGTAGGAGCAGAAGAAAGCTACGAGGAAAGCTCAAGCATTAGATTGCATTGCTCTGCTAGCTGAGGCAGCAAAAGAGCTATGAGTCACTTGTTCATTTCAGTTATTTGTTATCTTTTTCAGAAACATATTGGTTAGTGTTTACCATTTTTAGAAAAATCATGTTTTGTAATATTGTACTTTTTACTTTACCTCATCGAGTGGATGGAAGACAGTTAGGGTTTTTGACCCCTAACTGATTTTGTAAAAAACACTATTTAGAGAGATTAGAAGATCATTGAGAGGGTTCGATTGTTGGGATAGCTTTAGGAGGTCTGCAGACTTGTTCATGAGTTAAGTATCAAAGCTCTTGTATGCATTTGATGATGAAATTATGAGATATATGACACTTTTCACCCTTCAGTTCTGTGTTGGCTTCATTGTTCAGCTTGTTTAGTTGCTTAATTGATATACTCATTACTGGTTTATGTTTATATGCTGGTGATGCTTGTCTTTGATGAATGAACTTCAATACTGTTTTTGTTGGATCTTGTTGAATGTATTATGCATCTTTGTCTTCTTCTGTTTATGATTTAGTTATTACTTTGATCATGAGTGTATTCCTTGTCTTTCCCCAAAAGTTTACAACCACTAAAAATTTCCAGAAAACCTAAAACCTACTTTGTTTTATCAAGTTTTATTTGAGATTGTGTTGGCTTGTTTCTCTGGCCTTAGAAACAATTTCTGGCACAAACATATTGTATATGCGATATATATCACATGTGCGATATGGAAAACAAAAAAAGCAAAACAGAGTCCGCGGGTCTCACTTTGTCATTTGCACGATGAGCGTTTCGGGAGAGCAATAAATTGCACCAGATATTTGCGTTTAAGCATTTGGAGGTCAATTTGGAGGTGGATGTGGAGGTGGCTTGGCTCCAAGGGTAGGTAAGTACTCATATCAATTACAAATTGTTTTCAATTTTTTATTGTTTTTGTTAATTTCATAGTTTTTATATTTGTTAAAACAAATTTAATAAAAAAAATTGAATTAAACCAAAGAATGATAAATTAAAACAATTTGTATTTTGTTGTTTAAATCTTAACAGATAACAGAAATGAGCAAGATAATGTGGAAAATGAACACACTAATAACCAAGAACCAAACCCAAACATGAACCCAAACATGAACCCAAACCCAAACCTGAAGGGGGAAGAAGACTGGAACTCACAGATTCTGGCCCGTTTGGGTGCATTGAAGCGCCTTAGCTCATCTTTTAGAGGGGGGGATCATTTGAGACAATATTTAGCTGAGGCATTGGACACCATAACAAACAAAATTGCCAATGCCCAAGGAGCTTTGTACAACATTAGCTCATAAGAGAATCCAGGAGGAAATACTATTCCGATGGTTTGAGTTATAAAAACATCAAAAACCTAAAGATTACAAAATACCAATTGTTTTCACTATTCCAGGACCCTAGCACTGGATTGGTTCCACCCACCAGTCGAGCACACATTTCCATAGACTGGTGCATGGAACCAAATGTGAAGTATAACTGGATGGATCGCTGGTATATGGTCTTCAATGAAGACCCTCGTGGGAATAGGGACATCCCATTTTATTTTCTCAGGAAGTTGTAAGCAGAATTCATCCTAGGGAAACATGTTAATTATTTCGATATTTTATGCTTCCAGGGTGTTAGTCATGGGATGCCCCAAGATAGGTAAGGGGCCAGGACGGATGCTAACTGTGTGCCACACACCAAAACCCCCTCAGTTATATCCTCCTGCGGGTCCTGTGATTGAGGATACACAGGAGGCCTTATTTGACTTGGAAGAGACATTGCTTCAGCATGGGACTGATGTCCAAGGCAATGTATGCCAAGGGGTTGGCACTTCTAAGGCTGACCCATTGAACACTGAGGATCCATCTATATATCGCATTGGAGATGCAAAGCGTCGTGTTACTCCACACCCTTGCACAATGTGTGGAGGCATATGCTATGGCCCTACTTTAGAGTTCTAGGATGATGGATTACTTCGATTTGTAAGTAAAACTCATTATTTTCATATTATTTTTTGTTATATATCAAAATTTTCAATTGTTTCATAATTTATTTCTATTTAATTATCTAACAAATTATGTGAACAAATATATAGCTGGTGTCCCATAGCACCCCAGATTCGCATAGTCCGCTGATTAATGTTGAGAACATTAATGCTGCTGTAAATATTGCATATGGGTTTGGTTCTTCACCATTAGCTATAAGAACTATACTTTTTAATTTGTCAACGTTATTTACATATTTATAATAGAGATTGTAGCATTCAATACATCCTAATCTAGATACAATATGTTTTATGCAGGGTGATCAGGATGAGTACATTGAATCCTAGCCTAGTCCCTCTCATGTACAGGTAGATTCCCAGGCGTAGGTATTATTTTAAATATGCTTTTAATTATGGTTTTAAATATACTTTTAATTATGTTTCGCTTTCTTTTCAAAAAAAAAATCGTCTATCATGTATATGTCTTGTTTTCCTTGTATTATCTGACATTGACATATGTTACTTTATGCAGGCATCTATTGATCCATCGGTGCTTGAAGAGCACCAAAGAAAGGTTGTTGGTTACCCACCTCTTCCCCCCTGTCAGGTACATGTATGTTTCACTTCCTTTGAAAACATCATTTTCCGTCCATGTAGTATATATGTCTAAGATTATTTTTATTATCTAAATTTTACATATGTTATTTTATGCAGGCTTCTATTGAGGCACCGGTTCTTGAAGAGCACCATATCAATGTACTTTTTTAATTTTTTGAAATTGTCTAATTGTATCTTTATCCTTTTGTACGTAGGAATGTGAATTTGATGAATATGTCCAAAAAGTGAACTTCTTGGCTAATGCAAGCAGAATTTCTTTTCTCTCATTGCTAGTTAATCGATCCATTGGTTACACACCTCCTCACGTCCCCTCGCTATATTTATATATTGCAACTCTTGCTTATATTTATTTTTGTACATGTAAGTATCTTTTTCCTTGTTTCCCCCATTGATATATCTCATTTTCTTTCTATTATCTGACATCTACATATGTTACTTTATGCAGGAATCTATTGAGCCAATGGTGCTTGAAGAGAACCAAAGCGAGGTTGTTGTCGGCCCACCTCTGATGAGCCAGCAGGTACGTTTATGTATCGCTTTCTATGATTTGGTGTTTTCTCTTTATACGTTTTTGTATGTTTATGTATCACTTTGACATATGTTACTTTATGTAGGAATCTATTGAGCCAATGGTACTTGAAGAGCACCAAAGCGAGTTTGTTGGTGACCCACCTCTCTGCCCCCCCCCCCCCCCCCCCCCCCCCACTAGGTACATGTATGTTTCGCTTTCTTTGAAAACATATTTTTTCATCCATGTAGTATATATGTCTCTGATTATTTTTATTATCTGAAATTGACATATGTTACTTTATGTAGTCTTCTAGTGAGGCACCAGTGCTTGAAGAGCACCAAATCGGTGACCCACCTCTAACAAGCTAGCAGGTATGTTTATGTATCGCTTTATATGTATGTTTATGTATCGCTTTCTCTGATTTGGTGCTTGAATAGCACCAAATGGGTGAACCACCTCTTCCCCCCAATGTAGATGTATATTTGTTGACATTGGCATATATATATTTTTATGCAGCTTGATAGTGAGCAAATGGTTCTTGAAGAGCACCCAATCAGGGTCGCTGCTAGTGAGGCACCATGAACCACCATTATTATTCATGTACAGTAAGTAAAAATTTTATATTGGTTTGGAATTTGAAGAAATGTACACAGAATTTTTATCGGTTGGTAAACTAACTTACAAATTTTGGTTTTTCTGCAGTCTCTACTGATGCGACCTATCCCTCTTGTTCAGCGATGGGGATCACCAGTGAGCAGTCAGGAAAGAAAGCTAGACTTCTCCGAAGACATTGGAAGTGGCAGAGAAAGGGGAGATAACTAGAATAAATGTATAGGGGGGATACATATATGTAACTTTTTGTTTTTATACACATAGATGTACAGTTTGATCCACTATTGTGTATTATGGCAATGTGGCTTGCCAATTTTTGTAACATTATTTGTATACATATATAATATAAAGCAAGTTTCAAATTTATACATATATGGTTGAATTGATATTGGAACATGATATGTGTGGTTCACATGTGTGCAAGTATGAATTTCCAATACTTAAAGGAATAATTTATGACTCATCAACCTTTTAACATCATAACCATAACATACACTACCTAAATTACATACACTAACATCATAACACTAAATTTACATGTGTTTCTACTTCTAAGTCATGAATGCATGTGTAATATACCATATCATACCTTGCAATACCCTATGATACTAACATCATACCATACTAACATATAATAGCATACCCTACAATACCCTATGACACTAACATCATACCATACTAACATACAATACCATAACATAACATAACATACTAACATCATATCGTACTAACATACCATACCATACCCTACAATACAAACATCATGTCTGTGAATGGTATCAGTCAATCACAGGTTTATTACATTGGGAATAAACTAAGGCTAAATAATTGAAATTGTGCTTCAACATTCACTTTAAAGGTTAAATAACGCACCTGACAATGCACTCAGACGAGTAGGCCATCTGGACCATCTCTGGTGCTGATGGTGTCCATAAATATTTTGTGCTCTATATCAGGTAGCAAGTATCATACATGTGACCTATTTTTGTGACCAAGTGTGGGCAGCTTGATGTTTATACCAACTTCTAGGTTGGTGAAGTGGTATACAATAGATCCTAGTATATAATCCTGATATACATAGCCACCCTTCCTTTTCTATTGTGCTGCAAGTCTCAAGTACTCACCTTTTATAACCATCGATCCAGTTGGGAATTCAATATTTTCATCATCTGTAACAGGTTCGAGAATGGTTTGTTTCCACTATAAGCAATGTGCCAACCAATAGTCAGAACCCCATTCATTATTTTTGGGGGAAACCACTGCATATATCTGAACTATAAAAGGAAATAGGTCGAGTTAACAATACATTTTTTAAATAAGGTCTTGCATTTATAATTTCTACATAAATTAAATTCTACATAGGTTGAGTAAACAATACATAAATGCATTTTCTTAGTTAAGTACTACTCATGTACTTGCTTGTATGAGATCCAATATGTGATCATAGTCTGTAGAAATATGTGTCAGATCATCTTCTAAATGGTCTATTTCATTAACCCAATTGAAATTAGTGCCAAGTGTCACTCAATCCCATGTATCAACGGTATCTGTATACTCATAATCATCACATTCATCGATGCTACAGGAACTGTAAAAGAATCCTTCAATCTTATCCAAATTTGTAGGGCCGAGTTGTCTGAGCTTCTAATTGAATGAAACTGTCAAGTTCCATACACTGTGTTCACCTGATGTGGTTGGGATCGGTCCACATTTGTCACCTCCAAGAATATTCTCTGCACTAGGTGTTTCCTTGTTGCTTGTTCTCCCATGATAGATGCACACCATTTCACTATAGATGCAGCATCTCAAAGGTATTGATTTGTCACTGTGGTCTAGGAACTGAAAACACAGTCTCACAAGGAATACAGACAAATATGCATAAAATTGGCAAAATGATGTTGCAATGGAAGTAGCAGCGCTGTATAATCAAATGAAAGAATGATGATACAATACAATAATCATGCCAGATGCATGAATTCCAAGACAATTTGAATTCCCAAGGAGGTAATTCGAATTGAATGAGTGAATCTAGCTTAATTGAATGTAAGCCACAATAAACACTCAAGTTAACCACTCATCAAAACCCTAATTGACTCAACTAATCCCTAACTGAAGTCAGAGTGCAATAAATGGCTAAGTCTAACTGAAATTAACTCAAACACATGTCACTACAAGCCAACCAACAAGTGGTAGTGCATCAATGACCCCAATGAACCTCGATGAGGTTAACTGAAGTGTAGCTTACCATCAGAAGTGGTTGGAGGTGCCCTTGTTGACTCTAGTTCATTAAATAATCATTAAATAATCAATTTAATGAAGGGAGGTGCCTTCACTACTCTGTTTAACTGATTGTAATGATCAGTTAGCAATAAAGTGCATTTATGACACTCAGATCACCCCCAGAGTGCTCTAGTTAGCCTCCCCGAATGTAGCAGAAGGTTAAGTTAGCCTCCTTGACTGAAGGTAAGCATGGGTGTTCTCATGCTGATGTCATACATTTCTCCTCTGATGTCAATTAAGTCAATAAAACTTAGGATAGTGGCTTAACTAGGCCAAATTGACCAAAATGAGCATGTATGGTGGTAAATGTCTCCAACACCCCCCCTTAAGCTATACTCAGGAGGAGTAGAAAACATAAAGTGCATAAGAATGCTAGGGCCCTGGAAACAAAGGCCATAGGTCATCCTATACAATACTGAAACTCAAACAATGCTCAAAACAAACTAAGTGAGAAAAAGAGGGAAAACCTAGTGGGAAAAACCCCCCCTCAAGATAAACACTAAAAATAGTTTGATCACCTTGATGAAATCACCCCCAATAGTGAATGGAGGTACGTGAACTTCTTTTCTAAAAATATCTTGGTGAAGATGTCTGCAATCTGCTCATCAGTCGGGTAGTATTGCAGAATGATGGTCCTGTCATGCACTAGCTCCCTATTATAGTGCATGTGTATCTCTACATGATTGGTCCTTTTCCTGGTAACTGGATCTGTGGATATCTTAATATCACTTTGATTGTCACAAAAGAGGACAGTGGACAAAGTACTACCAAGATCAAACTTTGAAAGAATGCCTTGCAACCAAACAGCTTGGATGCAAGCATTCACCGCTCCTCGATACTCGGCCTCTGCTGAAGACAATGCTATGGTGGCCTAATTTTTGCTACGCCAGAAAATGGGGCCACCACCAAACATGAATACATATCCGAAATTTGGCTTTCGATCAATAGAATCACCCGCCCAATCAGAATTTGTGTATCCAAACAGCTCTAGCTTGAAGTTTGCAGCATAGTGAATGTCGTAGGTCCTGGTTCCCTGAATGTACTGGACGATCCTCTCGGCTTCCTTCCAATGAATATCATGGGGCTACTGTATGTATATTGATAATGCATTCATATAATAATAGATATCAGGCAAAGAATAATTCAAGTACAACAAGCTACCAATCAACTGTCGATAAATAGTGCAGTCCATGGGAGGTGTGATTTTCCTTCTTCAAGGTTGATCCCTAAAAGGAAAGGGAATGGAGAAGCTCTACATTCAGCCATGTTAAACTTGAATAACAGGTCTTATATGTATTTGTACTAAGTGACCAATTATCCCATCATAATTTTTCTCAATTTTGAGCCCCAAAATTTGTTTTAAGAGCCCCAAATCACTCATTTCAAATGCATTGTGGAGAGCAGTTTTGATGACTGAAATAGAAGTAACTGTGCTACCTGTGATCAGCAAGTCATCAACATATAAAAAATCATAATCAAATGACCATCAAACTGTTGTATATACACATTTGGATCTGATCTACACCTTTGGAAGTTTTGCGAGAGAAGGAAGGCATCCATCTTGGAATACCACTCTCTTGGGGCCCGTTTTAACCCGTATAGTGAATTCTTTAGCTTACAAACCAAACATGGATCAGAAATGTAGCCCTCAATGTGCTTCATGTATATATCCTCATGAATATATCCATTTATAAAGGGTAACTTAACATCCATATGATGCACTTCCCAGTGCTTAGATGCTGAAATTGCCAAAACTAGGCGGATGGAGTCCATTTTTGCAACCGGTGCAAAAGTCTCATGGTAGTCCACACCTTGGACCTGGGAGAAAATTTTTGCCACCAGCCTTGCCTTATATTTATAGGTGCTGCCATATGTATCAACCTTAGTCTGAAACACCCACTTGCATTGAACCAATTTCCTTCCCGAAGGAAGAGAAACTAGCTCCCAAGTAGTGTTTTTCTGAAGAGAATTCATCTCTTCATCCATGGCAACTTGCCATCTCGGATCCTTCCAAGCATGGTAGTAGGAATTTGGGTCTGAAACTATCATCAAATAATATTATTCAGACAGCAAATGATCAGGACAAGAGAACACACTACCTGTTCTTTGGAAATCAGACTGGGTTCTCCTTGGATCATCCGTATTTCCAATGTTATCTCCTGTGGAGGAGAGTGTCTATCAAGACCAAGTTGGGAGATTATTTTGTACTTCAGGTTCTGATTTATAATCTGATGTTTTCTGTACACTAATATTAGAAATCATAGGATCCAAATCAGGGTCATCACCCCCAATTTCATCGTCCAAATATTCAGTAGAATAGGAAGGAAACTTAGCAGTTTTCTCCTTCAGTAGTTCCACCTCCTAAAGGGGCTCATCAAACTTGACACTCCTTTCGATAATGATCTATTTTGTTTTGATAGACAGCATCTTGAAACCTTTTGATTCATCAGAATAGCTAATAAACATACATTCTATGCTTTGCGGTTGCAAAGCCCTCCTTTTATCAAGTGGAATTCAATCCCATGTAGTGGACCCAAACACCAGCATATTCGACACATCCGGCTTGTGTCCGAAGTATGATTTGAAAGGGGTATTACCTTTCATGGATGAGTGTGGAACTCTATTCTGAATATATGCTACAGCATGCATGGCTTCATCCCACAAATTTTCAGCCAACTTCTTTGATTCCAACATACAGGTGGTCATCTCCTTGAGAGACCGATTCTTCCTTTCCGCTACACCGTTCTGCTAGGGAGTGTAGGGAACTGAATGTTGTACCTGAATACCACTTTGGGAGCATATGTGTAGCAACTCATTACTAACATACTCCCTACCATTATCAGATCTCAATATCTTGATCTTTTGGCCAGATGCATTCTTGATCAAGGCCTTCAGTTCAGTGAATTTTTCACAGACTTCAGACTTCTTTTTGAGAAAGAAGACCCATGTGTACCTGGAAAAATCATCAATAAAATTTAGAAGATACCTTGATCCATTCATGGTTGTGATAGGCATGGGACTGTTGATATCAGAATGTATCATTCCCAAGATGCATGTAGCTCAGGTTGCCTTCCCCCGATCGAACTTGTGCTCAGGGTGCTTTCCAACAGCACAGCCCTTGCAAATTCCAGTGGTTTCTTTGATGACCGGGAGGCCTTCAACCATGGAATTTTTCTGTAATTGCTGCAAGTATTTAAATTTGAGATGGCTGAACCTCTCATGCCACAGTCGAATAACTTCATTTCCATGATTCAGCAGTGCAGTGGGCTTTGCATTCACCACAAAATGGGAAAAATCATATGCTTTTGCATGATGGCTTGCAAGGCCTTTTGCAAAAAGTTTCTCAGATGCAAGTTCCATGATCTCTACATTATTCGGGCTGAAGGATACTCTCTTGGACACTCCTGTATGTGTCATTTGATAAACACTCAGGAGGTTTTATGTCGGAGACGGTACATACAAAACATTTGAAAAATATCCATTCTCAAGATCGACAGTACCTTGTCCTTTTGAAATGATGGTGCAGACATCTCCCATGTGGATGGGAATTTATTTTCCAGTCTCCAAATATGAGAGGGAGTCTCTTTCAGCCATCATGTGGTTCGAAGCTCCAGAATATATCAAGACTGATTTGGACTTCAAAGTACTTTCCATGAGGGAATGAGCTCTTTCATGTTGTGGTTCTCGATCTTGCTGATCTCTCCTCCGAAAGCTTTTCGGAAGATTGATGTGATTTCTTTCAAGGAGAGAGGTAGCTTCATCAAGTTTCTTCTTCATGCAGGCATGTTCAAGGTGGAAGCCCTTCCTGTAGTATGAACACTTGACTTTTTCCTTTCCATGATGCCCTTTTCCTTTGTTTTTCTTTGAGCCGGAAGACTCATCATGCTTGTTGGAGGAGCAAGTTGGTAAGCCGACTTGAATAATAGCCGACTTAGTCAATCAGCCAACTAGTTAGAGATTAGGTTGGCCACCTAAGGTCGTGTCTGTTGAGTGAACCAACAGGTAGTTATTTGTAACTGTTTGTAATTCATATATATTAGGTTGTTGAACCAAATGAGAACTCAGTTCAGTTCTCTATATTGTATGGACCCTCTCATGTTAATATAATTTGTTATTCTATCTACTTGTTCTTATCTCTTGTCTCTGTGATGTATGTATGTTTTAGTATGTATTATTGGTAACCTTATGTGATCTGTGATATTAAAACATTGGTTCCATTGCCAGTAGTACATGTCTGAGATGTATGCAAGCAGATGATATTAGAATAGGAGATTAAGGACTGGTGGGAGCGTAAAGTAGCAAATTATTTGCAGAATTACGCACGGATAAATAGTTTGACGACTGCACAAGAAAAGGATAGATTCTTTACGGAGACACATGGGAAGTTTGTACAATCAGTGCCCTAACTGCTGAAGAAAATCCTGGATGAAAAAGCTGGAAGGAACAAAAAATCAACAGTTACTAGAAAAACTGATTTAAGGAGGAAGAACAAACTTGTCAAAGTGGTTCGAAAAGATCGTCGATGAATTCTAAGAAGAGAAAGCAGTAGAAGAAAGGACTTCGGTGGAAACCATCAAAAAGAAATTCTACACAGACCTCAACAAGCAATTTTTGTGTTCTTTACCGACCTTGTTGTTTAAGTTCCTGATCGAGAAAGGAGTGGATCACATTATCAAACCTCGTCCATCACTTCGCGGACTGCCATTAAACCCTAACTGGGCAGAAAAACAAAAGAGGTGGGAAAGATTCATTGTCGAAAGGGAGTGGGAATACTTCCTAAGAAAGTAGATAGAACTATCCGGGCTTTCTAAAGCATCGGGTAGGCTATGGGGGGGTAGCTAGTCATATGTCGGGATAAACTGGAGTGGATTCTAGTCGACTAAGGAAGATACCAATCACCAATAATGAGAAGTCAGCCTAAAAAGGAAATCGAGAGGACAGTGTCACACAAAGGTACGGTGAACTTCTAGAAAATAGAAAAGGAGAAGAGGCTACAAACAAGGGAAGAAAGTAGAGAAAGAGTATTAGCGCTACAGAGCGAAATGAGTACTAGGGTGACCGACCAGGAAAGAGAGCCACCAGAGTTGGGTCATGACCAATAAGAAGAAGGCGTGGAAGAAGAGGCATCCCCTATGAAAGAAGAATTGTGGATAGAGCAGTGAGAAGCTCTCCAATTAGAAGTTCCCCAGGAAGAAAAACCTCTATCTTCAATGAATCTACGTACCCAAATACAAGCCATTGTCAAAGAAGACCTCAAACTAGGAGTTGGTGACTTTGGTATATGAAGCCAACTAGATGACAAGATATACACTAGTAGACATCTAATTATTCGTCGACTAGAAGAAGGAAATTGGGTTACGCTTCAAATGGTACCCTCCAACCGAAGTATCCACTTACTTTTATCGACACATGAAGGATCACCCCCATTTCCAAATACAGCTTTGGAGAACACCGAACATTCAGAACTGCGGATGAACAATTGCAATGTGACATCAACAGAAGAAGTCAACAATAACCAACTGTTGGTCGAAGAAGAAATGATAACTAAAACAAATGACGGGAACGAGAGTTCCATCGGCAATAGTTCCACAAAGAGCAATAAGCAAATAACCCCATTGCCCCCACCACCACCTCCACCATTTCCACCTCCTAAAGAAGACAGTGACAGTGATTCCAACATGGGTCACGGGTCAGCACACATACCTCTATATGAGGGTGATGATGACCCCAGACGACACTGGTTCGTCTGTGAGTCGACTTGGGATGCTAACCAAGTTACAGATGAAGACAGGAAGATGGCGCAGTTCATTGGTGCCTTGAGGAAAAGGGCATTAACTTGGTACATGACCTTTTCTAAAAGACCCCCCTGAGCAAAAAAAGCCAAAGTCAAAGTGAAATTCCTATCATTTTTTAAAACTCTAGATGAAAAACATCTGACATCAAAGAATCTAAAGACAACATCGCAAAAGCCGGGAGAAACTGTCCATGATTATGATAAATGATAGAAAGACCTTCTTAGCCAATTGGACTATGTTATTGACGAACAATTATTAATCCAGTGGTTTCTTGCAGGTTTATCACAAAAAATTCGCCGACACATAAGTCTGGAGACATTCAAGACTTATGAAGATGCACTTACAAAATCTTTCCAAGTAGAAATGGATGAGGAAATACCAGCATACTTCACCGATTACAGATTAGAAGAACAGCTTGAGATCGTGCAGAAGTCATTAAAAGAATTAAACCTCAAAAGTCAGGATATCTGGTGCATGAAGTGCTCGACAGCCGAACATTCGAAAGACAACTATCGACAGGACATCAACCAACAGGAGGACGTCTGATTTGTGCTGACAAAATGTTTTTGTGACATTTTCCAAGAGCATGGAGACCACTCGACAAAAGATTGCTTGTTCAATATGAAGAATGGTAAAGCATCATGGTGTGCAATTTGCGAAACTAAAAATCATAACACTACCGAATGCCATTTGAATCTCAAGAATCGATAGAATTATCATGCAGTCTATTAGACCAATGTAGTTGCACAGCATTATGAGCAAAACAACATGCCAAATGATCAAAACAATCAAAGATATGAAGGTCGAAGATACAAGTCTTGGTATGTCACTCGACGTGGAGGCTATGGAGGTCGAGGTTGATTCTTTGGGAATCGAGACAACCGACCATGTCATCCCATCCAATGTTTCACATGTTATAAAGAGGGACACCGACATGCAGACTGTCCATACAAGGATAGGGCTGACCTAAAATTCTGTACTAATTGTGGTGTAGGGGATCACTCATTAGAGGATTTCCCTATTATGCTTGAAAAAATAAATAAAAAGAAGAATGTTAATGTCTTGTCATGTGTGCAAAAACATGATATTATCAATACAAATAATTTACATATCGTAACCTGACAGGGGACGAAAACTGGGAGTGAGAACCCCCAAATAAGCAAGATAAAAGAAAAAAATGTTTATCCTGATCCAGTTAAAGAAAAACAAATATATAAAGATGGAACAAATATATTTAGAGAATTTGTACGACAGGAAGAAGAAGATGATAATCAATAGGACACAGTAAAAGAGCTAATACAGTTGGTACAAAAAGATAAAACAATATCACAATTCATCGACTTACTGTATAAAATAAAACACAACAAGAACACCAAAAAACAAACAAAGAATATCTGCAATCTAAATCAAAAATGTAAAAGTGATGCCGACCCACTTTTCAACCTAGAAATTGAAGGATACCATGTCTGACAAGTTGTACTCGATTTCATATCATGGGTAAATATTATGAATTGACACACATGGGAACAATTAGGCAGACCTCGATTATATGAATCAGGCATATACCTGAAACTGGCAGACCAAGGCCTAATTGAACCTATTGGAGTCTGGAAAAATGTCAACACAATGATAAAAGGTATATCAACTAAAGTCGACTTCGAAATTATTAACCCTAAGGAAGGATCTAGTTCCTTCCCAGCGTTAGTATGTTGACCTTAGGGGAGAAAAATGAAAGCCTCGATATCCTTGGACAAAGAAAGAATCAAATTAAAAGGGAATGGACAAAAATTCATGGTACGTATTCATCCATCCCAAGGAGAACCTTGGACTGAACCTATCGATGAAGAATTCGACATCCGACAACTCTATCAGATACAAAACAACGAAGATTATACAGAACCTAATATCTATGGAGAACTTAATTTAGGCAATCAAGACTCAGTAAGATACAATTCAGATGCAGAACTATATGATTGGGAGGTTAAAAACTATGAAACAAAATCAAGAGGATGCTGGACTATTCAAAAAGTATAGAATAAACCAGTTAGACAATGCTTTGTGGTGTCTAGTATCCCAAAAATATTTGAAAAGAAAATTAAGGAATATCCTACATTACAAACAACAAATATAAATACAACAAAAATCCCAAGGTATAAAGAAAGAGAATCACCAGTTATGCATGTAGAGCAAGTATCTAGGAACATCGGTGAACATGGCCGACTACAAAGTTTAGTAGAAACTTTTACAGGACAAGCTACTAGATGGTGGGATACCCATCAGTCAAGACTGCAGACATGGACAACAGCTTCAACTTATTTTGTAGAAAGGTTTGGAGGAAAGAAGTTAACCAACCAGGCTCAGATACCTATATTTACCCAAGGACAGGATCCAGAAAACCATATAAAGATATGTGAAAAAAAATGGAGAAGACTGGGATATAAGGATGAACGCACATGGCCACACTTATTTCCATCAACACTCACCGACTTACCGAACAAATGGTACAAGATGGAAGAAGCTCGAGGTGAAACATTCCTCTAGTATGAACTCAAAATTTATCAAAGATTTCAACTTTATACCACAAGATGAGAAGTTGGTCGAAACATCAAAACAGATTAAAGAATTTATATAGCCGATAGAAAACAAACCCTTAAAAGATAACTGACAGATAAAGGACTGTAGCAATATACAAACCGGGACAATACCACAATCGATGAGACTACAGTTGGAAAATGAAAAGTCGGAAGGGAAAAGTTTTAGATGGAAATCAAATCATGTCAAAACGACCAAACCTATTCACACAGTACTCAAGTCGAAACGACCGATAAGGAGGACAATGACCGAATGACTGCAGCAGACTTCCCTGCCACATTCTCACAGTTTAAGGAAGGAAGTCGACCAATCAATGAAGCTAAAGCACCGAAATGGCTAGATGCTAAAATTAAAACTAGAGAAGTCGACATATCAAATGATGATCGACCAAAAATAGCAAAACTTGGAGACTACTGGTCGAAAGCACAAACAGCAGATATCACAAACCTACTAAAAGAATTTCAGGATGTATTTGCTAGAGAATATAAGGATCTTAAAGGCCTAGTACATGAAATGGGGGAAATGAAGATCGACATAAAACCTGATGTTCGACCTGTCAAGAAACGACCATATAAACTATCTCATAAATACAAAGCGATAGTCAAGAAAGAGATTGATAACATGCTTGTAGCAGGCATTATCTACCCTATTGACCAATCAGAATGGGCAAGTCCAATGGTTGTGCAACCTAAGAAACATGATCCAACCAAACTAAGAATGTGTGTCGACTTCAGGGAGCTAAATAAAGTGACACTAACAGACCCATTTCTAACCCCTTATGTAGATGAAATCTTAAATGAGGTAGCAGGACATTAATGCTATTCGTTTACAGATGGATTCTCAGGTTATAACCAAGTGCCAATAGCTAAAGAAGATCAGAAAAAGGAAACATTTGTACATTAATTTGGCTCATTTGCTTACAAGGTTATGCCTTTTGGACTTAAAAATGCACTTGCATTCTTTTCAAGGATTGTGGTCAAAACATTCCAAGAATATATTTACAAAAAAATGGCAATATATTTCGACAATTGGACGATATACTCTACACTAAAGGACCATTGTAAATGGATAAGACTTATGTTGGAATGATGTCTATAGATCCAACTATCACTAAACATCAAGAAGTGCATATTTTTAACTCCTATAGGAATACTATCAGGGAATATCGTCTGTAAAGAAGGTATTAAAGTCAACTTCACAAAAATAAAAATCATCCTCGACCTAAAACCACCGATGAATCTGAAACAAGTCAGGGTACTACTTGATCATACAGGATACTATAGAAAATTCATAAGACATTATTTAGACATGACATACCCATTGGAAGAATTGCTAAGAGATGATCAAGAATTTAATTGGACAGAGGAGTGTGACATATCATTCAAAAAATTAAAAATAAACCTAGTCGACTAAATTCCATGTCCACATCGAACCATCAAGCCTAGAAATAGGAGCACTCCTAACTCAGCCAGGAGATGATGGAATGGATTATCCTATAGTTTACAGTAGCAGAAAACTAAACAAAGATGAACGAAACTATTCAACGACGGAAAAAGAAGCATTAGGAATGGTCTTTGCACTACAAAAATATCGACACTACCTACTAGCTAACCCATTTGTCTTCTATACCGACCACCAAGCACTAAAATACCTTGTCAATAAGCCACTACACCATGGAAGAATCTGTCAATGGCTACTTATATTCCAAGAATTTGAATTCGAATTCGTTGTCAAACCAGGTAAGCTAAATGTTGGTCCTGACCACTTATCCTGAATCGCCACAGGGGAGGAATCGACAGGAGTCGAAGATGACTTACCAGATGCACATCTATTTCGAATAGAAGCAGTCCTAGCAGAGTTAGAGGAAATAGCTCAATTTTTAGAAGATGGACAAGCACCAGAAGGTATGAGTACAAAGAAGAAACAAATTTTAGCCATGAAATCTACACCATATAGCATCATAAATGGATTCTTGTACAAAATGGGCTTGGACGACATCCTTAGGAGGTGTATACTGAAACACGAAAGAAATAATATCATGCATGAAGCACATTACGGACCTGCTGAAGGACACTTCCAAGCAGACATGACTGCAAATAAAATCCAACAATCAGGGTTATGGTGGTTGACACTTCACAAAGATTGCAAAAATTTTGTAAGCCAATGTGACCGATGTCAACGACTGGGTCGACCCCTTCCTGGCACAGAAATGCCTTTGATATCAGTAAACTGAAGTTTGACATTTTAAATTTGGGCTATCGACTTCATAGGACCATTTCCCATACCAGCAAAAAGAACAGGTGCAAGGTACATAATAACTGCAGTCGAGTATGTAACCAAACAGGAAAAGGCAGAACCAGTCGACACATGTTCCAGTTAAATAGCCGCAAAATTTATCTATGAAAATATTATCACCCAATTTGGATGTCCACTAACCCTAATCAATGACCAGGGAACATACTTTATCAATAAAACTATCAAAACCCTAACAGACCAGTTCCAAATCGACCATCATCGGAGTACAGTATACCATCCTCAGCCAAATGGAGCAATTGAAGAATTTAACAAAACACTAACAAAAGGATTAACAAAAATATGTAATGTAGACAAAGACAACTGGGATGAAAAGATACCTACTTACTACGGGCAATTCTATTAGTGAACCAGGTAGACTCGATAAGAGATCCAAGCACTAGAGAAGAGGAAAAACACTGACGAAGCACTCAGATGCACAATTGAAGATCAAATAGTGCTTGAAATAGCTAAACTGTAGAAGCTCGAGCGAGAAGCACATCAATGGGTGCAGCAATCCATTCCCAACCTGGAAAAAGTAGACATCATATGCCCGCAAATGAAAAGACTACTGGAGACAGCGGAGGAAAAGGACCAGCTTATGGGTCCTGACATGGAAAAAATTGCAGAAGTTTCCATACCAGAGAAAATATCGATCTTATCCAGTCTGACTACACTAACCATAGACATACAGAAAATTTTGCAGAGTTGGATGGATTTCCAACATCAACTGGTAGTGACAGTTGAATCAATTGTCGAAGTCTGTATATGGAAAAGAACAACCATCAGACTTCACAACCCATGAAGACCAAGCACAAAGAATGACTACTTAGACGGATAAAGAAATTTTGGGTACCTACCTATTTCTTCGGGACGAAGAAACATTTTTGTTCGTAGGGGAGATGTTGGAGGAGCAATTCGGTAAGCCGACTTAGTCAATCAGCCGACTAAGTCGGTCAGCCGACTAGTTAGAGATTAGGTCGACCACCTAAGGTCGTGTCGATTGAGTGAACCGACAAGTAATTATTTGTAACTGTTTGTAATTCATATATATTAGGCTGTTGAGCCAGATGAGAACTCGGTTCAGTTCTGTGTATTGTATGGACCCTCTCATGTTAATATAATCTGTTATTCTATCTACTTGTTCTTATCTCTTGTCTCTGTGATGTATGTATGTTTTAGTATGTATTATTGGTAACCTTATGTGATATATGAGATTACAACAATGCTGTTGGTTTTCAACTTTAGAATTAGGAGCTTCGAATTTAGTTTTTGGGTTCTTTTGCTGCTTTCCTTTACCCTTCATATCTTTGGGCCCCGAGACATGGAGGGCTTGATCACAAGAGGATCTGATGATCCTCATCTGGAAAAACTTATCATGTTCACTTGTTAGGGACTCAATGAAGGAATTGAGTGAAGGCATCTTCCATCCAGGGGTTGTGAGCTTACCCGCACGGAATGTAGAGACAAAAAGTGAATAATCAGCTCCAAGTTTGGAGAGTGTGGCGAGGATGAGCTAATCATTCTCCTTATCCACTTTACATTTCTTCAATAGTAAAACAATGTGCTTGAACTTTATGAAAAATTCATTCAAGGTCTTGAAATTGGAAGGATGGAGAGACATCAACTCATTCTCAAGCTGGTATATTCTCAAATCATCCTGCTTTCCATACAGGGTTTTTAATTTTTCCTAGATTTCCTTTTGAGTCTTCAATCTCAAGAGATGGAAAAGAAGATCTCGAGAAACAGAGAGGCACAAGAATATGAATGCTTCATATTTCTTGTTCAAGAATCTAGCTTTGTCTGTCACAAAAGCAGGATCTTCTTCAGTGTCCATAGTGACCCTATAGAGTCCTCTGGCATGTAGTTGGATCTCCATGTCTCCTTTCCATGAGTGGAAATTGAACGGAGTCAAGAGTTCTACAGAAGAAGCCATCTAAAACTGCTAGAGAGAATGCTTTCACCTGTTAAAAACCTAAAAATCACAACAAAAGGGGCACTGTAAGGTCAGATAGCCAGCACATTTTAGGCTTTCATCACACCCAGCATAGTCAATCAAGCAAGCTTGATCAACAATTTCTTTACTTGGGGTATTAAGTGGTAAGCCTTGGCTACTGGTGCAGTGCTGGAATTTTTGAGCTTTGCTCAATTTTTCATTCAAGATTTGTCAAAATCCTTGTTTTTTAGAGATCTAATCTTCGTCCCGTTGTGAGATCTGATACCATATTAATTTGTCATAGTGGTATAGGAACTGAAAACACAGTCTCACAAAGAATATAGACAATTATGTATAAAATTGGCAAAATGATGTTTCAATGGAAGTAGCAGCTCTATATAATCAAATGAAAGAATGATGATACAATACAATAATCATGCCAGATGCATGAATGCCAAGACAATTTGAATTCCCAAGGAGGTCATTCGAATTGAATGAGTGAGTCTAGCTTAACTAAATGTAAGCCATAGTAAACACTCAAGTTAACCCCTGATCAAAACCCTAATTGACTTAACTGAGCCCTAGCTGAAGTCGGAGTGTAATAAATGACTGATTCTAACTGAAAGTAGCTCAAACACATGTCACTGCAAGCCAACCAACAAGTGGTAATGCATCAATGACTCCAATGAACCCCAATGAGGTTAACTGAAGTGTAACTAACCATCAGAAGTGGTTGGAGGCTCCCTTGTTGACTTCAGTTCATTAAATAATCATTAAATAATCAATTTAATGAAGGGAGGCGCCTTCATTACTTTGTTTAACTAATCGTAGCCATCAGTTAGCAATAAAGTGCATTTATGACACTCAGATCACCCCCGGAGTGCTCCAGTTAGCCTCCCCGAATGTAGGAGAATGCTAAGTTAGCCTCCTTGACTGAAGGTAGGCATGGGTGTGCTCATGCTAATGTCATACAGTGCTCCTCTGATGTCAATTAAGTCAATAAAAATTAGGATAGTGGTTTAAGTAGGCCAAATTGACCAAAATGAGTGTGTATGGTGGTAAATGTCTCCAACAGAAGGCGAGCACCTATAAACTTCATCTCTTGCCTTTGAAGGGAAGTTTTTATGTATGCACCACCACCATCGTGCTGTCCTTTTCCATGACCAGTTTCAAAGTATTTCCATACATGTGGCACCTTGTATTTTATGTGCAGCAAACACAACCATTCAAATACACATGCATTCTTGAACTTTCCAGCACAATCATCTGACCAAATGAAATGACGATAAAATGGTATATCCATAGCTATCACATGATCATAGAATAATTTAAAGCAATGTTGCATGTAATGGATGTAATGGGTGCGGTAGTCACTTATGTAGAAGTGACTTTCTATCAGTATCATGCATTTCTCTTCATTGCTATCTGGCCCATGTCGATACGTGATATGCATCGTTATGCTCACCTTCTCTGAGTGATAGTATTGACTTTGTATTTCATTTTGTGGTTGTAGGGTGTAATTTTCCGCAAATTCAACCACTGATGGTATTGTTATGAGAGGGAAGGTGTCTCCACATATTCTGAATTGCTCATCTTGCCACCGTGCCATATCGACATGTTGAATGTACTATTGGATCTTTCGATGAAACTCTGAAATAAAATCATGCATACTTGCACCTGGTGTAAAAAAATAAACAATGTTATAAAACAACATAAAAATATGTGTACATGAATATTAATATGTCAATATTCAACAATTTACCTGTGAAGTCACCAATTTAATCTTCTTGCTTTCTTTCCCATCATGTCGCTGATATGTCTCATATTGATAGTTCTGCTTCTCGACAATTGCATTCCTGAATGCTTGATATTCACTTTCATGGATGCAATCAGACCATAATGATATCCCACCATAATTGTTGCAAGAACAGTCTACACATTGTTTTAAGTAATGTGTCTGCCCATCTTTTCTCGAACACATTATTCTATGGATGAAATCTCTAGATGACATTGGCGGTACTGTACTTGAGCATTCTTACACATGGTTAGGATGCAAAAAACGACGTATATGTGCAAATGTATTGTAATATAGGTCAAACTCTATGTGGTATCTACAACAAGTGTTCTGGATGGTATTGATTCTAACATACCAAGGCTTGCATTTTTCAAAATATCTTTTCCTGAGACTTAGCTCTACATGGGAAACCTTAAACATCTCGAACAGTTGAGTTTGTGTCATGTCAAGATAATGTTTAACATGAGGTTCATTGTTTCTATAACCCCTACAATGTTTTAACACATCCTTCATGTTAGAATAAGGCCTAGTGTTATCGTGCCAAAATGTGTGCACTAGGCCCTTCACTGCTTCGACTAACTTCATGTATTTGCGGGGAAACCTACTGCTAAATTCCCTTAATGTTTCCCTTTGTCCCTCTACATCAAGGTTGTCTCTTCTTATTGAACATTTTTTAAGTGTCTTTGGATGTAAAGGCACAATTTGTGATGTGCATTTAGGTAAAGGACGTTGTCTTATGGATCTACATACAATTGATTTAACCAATACACGACGAGCCACATTACAGTTCTGTGAACGAGTTTTTTTACCAATCGATGTGAATGCAGCAGCAAGATATTTAACAATGTGATTACTTGATTCGATATTCTTCATTGTTCTTATGCCTAAATTTCTTCTAAAAGTTTCCATATTTCTAGATTTAAGCAAAGCTAAAAACAATTGGCATTTACCGGATTTGGATTTATTATCAAAATATTGTTTCATTATTTGAGAACAATGATGAAGGATAGTGTGCTTAGACACCTTACATTCCATGGAAGTCAATTCGCTCTCGTCCACTTGTATGAATTTAGGAGTTCTCTTTTGTTTTGATGCAAAATGTCTTGCCCTCTGAAATGCTGGAGTGACGTTTACATCCACTACAAGCTGAAAACTTCGATTAGGAGATTGAACCACCAACCATGGTTGTTTCCGAGTCACATTTGCATCGGGAGTA
>LPNX010221280.1:660377-675377 GCA_001517045.1 Pseudotsuga menziesii | reverse complement strand
TGATGATGATGATGATGACTATGATGATGATGATGAGGATGAGGGTGGTGGTGGTGATGAGGAGTCTAAATGGTTTTATAATGGGATAAGGATTCCATTACTCTTGTTTACTCTCGTACCAAATTAGTTAATAAAAAATGCATGTTCGTTATAACGCATATGTGATATGAATCGCATATGGGATATATTGCATATGCGATATGAATAAGCTATAATGCATATGTGTGTTTTAAAAATTTAAAAACTCAGTGAGAATAAGGTTTGGCATTATGTTCAAATTAGTGTCAAACTACTGAACCTATTGGCTAGGACATAAAAACCAGGGCTATTTCCTGTCTTTTAGAATTCTATCAATATTCTCAGTTTCGATGGCATGTTTTGCTTCGATAAACACAATGTTTTTTTATGAAAATTTAGAATATTGTACAATACGATCTTACGATTCTGAATATGTAATATTTTCCTTCAAATGTATGTTTTAATTATTATTATTATTTTTCTAAATGACACAAGTTAGTTTTCGAAAATATATACATCGATTGTTTTTTATATAACTTTTGATTTCCTTCACCATTTGCCAAAAAAAACTATATGGTGCACTAGAAGAGAGCGATATCTACAATATTATATATGGAAATCAAGGATTTCATTAATTTTTGTCTCTAAAGTGTTGCACCTGCACAGAACATTTTCATTTCGAGTTTTTCTGACTTCAATAATTAATAATAATAATAAAATTCATGAAACAATATGAATAAATAGTGTTTCACTAGGCCCATATGCCCTTTACATGTCTGCAAAATTTTATACAAAATTGACATCATTTACCTCATATATTGCTGCACCCACACAAACATATATGTTATGATCTGTTGAAATTTTGAAAACCCAATTTCATAGAAACTAATTTTATAATCATTTACACACATTTTTTTTGCATAAATGTTATATATTATGAAAGATGATTCAATTACCTATATTTTTTCTTTTTACCTCAACTTCTAATACGTTAGGGAAGTACCCCTAATTCTCACCTAAAGTCATAGGTTCCATGTTTTTCTAGTATTATGTGGCATCTAATGTGTCTTTAAAGGAGTCCATGATTGTGCATTAGCCCTGGTACAAATAATAAAAAACAATAATTGTCCTCACAACACTGAATTTCTATTCGGAATTGTTTTGCATATTCATTTGAAAACCTAATGTCTTTTCAAAGTGTTAACTCCCATGTGTATGGGTTCTTATACTTGGTGTTCTAGCAAAATATCTGCTAAATGATCTTTTTTCTCTTAACAATGTGTGAAGCAATCTAATGGTCATGAATATGTTTGTGTTCTTATTCCCAAATTCTTAATTGGGTGCTCATTAGTGTTCTTGCATTCTAGACAATTAGTTTTTTTCCCCTTATAGGGTACACTTATAATGTTTATTTTTAAAACAGTGAATTGCAATAAAAGACAAGTCTAAATCCTCATGTGATTTTTTCCATGTTTCTCATGGATTTACTACAATGCTTTCCTTTTTAAAATATGGAGTTAAAAAGGGAAAAATGCATCATAATTTATTCAAATATACTGACTGGTCTGCTTGGAGAAGGTTTTTGTTGCTTATCATTTTAAAAATTGGGCAAGTAACCATTGATCTTTAGGTACACTAGAATGTTTGGTTTAATCAAATTCTACCATTCATTTTTGTAGGTCGCAAAGAAAATAGTGGGTTTAACCCATGCACAACTAAAGTCTATTCCACAGTCATTTGCAATGATGAGGAACTGTTCAGTATTCATGGCTGAATTGTGGTTAGTAATGCTCAACACCTGTTGCATGAACAATGATTGAACTATATTTTAGTATGCCATGTGTTCCAGAATTTGTTCTTTCGAATTATTTTCCAATTAACATTATCATTTAAATTAACGGGAATTCCCTCAACTATGGAGAGAGGGAAGCTTCTTTTTAAATTTTTAAGAGGAAAAATAGTGTATGGGATGGGAATTTATGTCTGTAATGGGTTAAGAATTGAAAGTAATTATGAGGCCTTTACTATGTTTGCTGCTGAAAGGAATTAAATATCTAGGGGGGCTCATTTGGGGGTGTCTTAGTTTCTTTGGAATTCTCCTCAACAAAGTCTCTATTAGATTTTATATCCTCAAGGATATTCATGCAGTATCTTGAACTTTCCCTCATAAAATTCCCTTGTCAAATTGATTTCCTCTATTCCTCGCTTCATAATCCTGTTTAACTTTAGTCGAACTTATAGTTGTTCTGAGCTGGTCATTCAGACATTTTATATGATATAAAACAATACAATACTCTGTCCTCCCTATGTTTTTTTTTCACGTAGGGTTCTGATATAGTCTTTCACATATTTTAATATTTTCTATGAAGAAAAAATAAGGAGGCAATCTTATTACATATATTTGAAATGAATAAAACAAGAAAGGGTTCAAAATCATAAAATGGAGGCTGAAATTGTGGAACAGGACATCTGTTCAATCACCTTTCATCTATGAAGTCATACGAATAAATTTTACAATTCAAAAGAAAATAATCTACTATATTTTTATATGACATCCAACTGTGTGAACTATTCCAAAACCCTTGACCCATGTCTTACATATCTCATTCTCTTAGTGCCTCTATGACATGCATACACAAAAATGAAATATAATCAAAAGAATAGAATTATAAAGACCTGTAAAAAAAGGGGAATTGCACCAATTTATTTCTTCTAACGTACACCAGTCATTTATTTCTACAAGCCCTTCATGTTTTCTATAGTTTAGGAACCATTTATTTCTACTAACCCCCTTTGATTATTTTAAATGATCCCATCCTTGAACTTCCTCTAGTGTTATGGGAGGTAACCCCTTTTGATTATTTCAAATGATCCCATCCTTGAACTTCCTCTAGTGCTATGGGAGGTAACCCCCTTTGATTATTTCAAATGATCCCATCCTTGAACTTCCTCTAGTGTTATGGGAGGTTTGGACCAGTGGGACTTCCAATCACATAGTACAAGGACAAAATATTCAATTATTACACACATGAATCCCCATTAATATTTAAACATTAAATTTCAGCTGATTGAAGTGAACAACTACATGCATATACCCAAATTATATCATAGAAAGTAGTTTTTTTACATTTGTATGTATTCGTGTAAGTACATCAAGAGTTTTATGTACAAGTTTTATTCACTGTGTGCATGCTTATTGCCTAATTAATTAAAATATGTATGATAAACTGATTAAGAAACCCAAGGTAGATGATGGTAAAACCCTCCCAAGGTTGCATGATCAACAAGTGCAATGCTTCAAGGTAGTTTTGAATATCATAGAATATTAATCTCCATTTCTTTAAATTTAATTTCTACTTAGTTTTCATATTTGACGTTTTCAATCTGATTAGGACAAGTTTTGGTATTCCAAAAACTTACACTGTGCTAGCTCAATGGTAGTGCATATGCATTATATAAAATGCAGAATGTTGGTGGTTCAATTTCGTTGTGCCCTTTCATAAATATTTGTATTCTATATTAGACCCTAGAGAGAGGAAAATGATATGGAGAAAAAATAATTAAGACCAATGCATATTTGTTTTGTTTCAACATCAGACAATATATGGTCATTTTTAAAGACAATATTATTTATAATTGATTTATTCTATATTGTCTTTATAAAGACAATAAATTAAGACACTTTATTAAAGACAATACACATTTGTCTCAAATAGAGACAATAGTTTAACACAAAACACAATTTTGTTTTGTCTCAAATAGAGACAATAGTTTAAGACAATAATTTAAGGCACTCCTTAAAGACAATATTTAAGAAAATACACAAGTTTGTTTTGTCTCAAATAGAGACAATAGTTTAAGACAATAATTTAAGACACTCGCTTAAAGACAACACACAACTTTTTTTTGCCTCAAGTTGAGACAATTCACAGAAATATTGTGTCAAAAGCCATATGTATGTAGTAGTGCAATATTTCCACTATTTTTTAGCACTACTAAAAAAGTGCTCTCTAGTAAATTGACGTAGCGAAGGATCTCTTCTCCATACTAAAGGATCCCATACATAATATGCATGTGCTAGCCATGCTAGATTTCACCAAGGCATTCATATTAGAATGCGATGCCTCGTGGGGTCATGACATGGCAGTAGGGTGTGTGCAAGAAGTTGAGGGTCTCTTTTGGCGTGTTAGATGCAATACAAAACTAATAAAATAGACATCCATCAACTTGCATGGATATTTTGAGACACTTACACACTGAATCTTGCAATCAGTAAAAAAAGAAGAAATGTAGGAAATTGAATGACCTTTCCAAATATATATATTTTTTCTATTGAAAATGCTGTTAACCATCTAAAGTTAGATATTTTTTAATGGGCACTTTTTATTTTTGGGACAAATTATAAGGTATATGTTTTTGTGGGTGCAGCATCTGAGTGTCTAAATGATGGAGTAAACTTACGAAAACTGGTATACATATAGAGAACATATAGGACTAGTCCATGACTATTTTTCTAATAATAAAAATAATATTTTTAAATTTGTTTTTAATTATCTAAGAGATCAAACCTCGAAAACGGTACGTCAATTGTGGGTGTAGCGTTTGAATGTCTTAATGCAATTATTTGCAAATGGGTTTTTTATAGAATGTATAGGTTGGTGTTCTTTAGTGCACCATACAATTTTGTTTTAAATGATTGAGAAACAAAAGAGATATGGAAGAAACACTAACGGTGTGTTTTTTGAGTTGAGGAGTGATGACAGAAGATAAATAAGAAAAAAATAGAAAAAATTATGTATTCTTGTTAAAATTTACATATTTAGAATCTGCAAAAAAAACCATATCTGTTTCTAAAATCTCATAAAAAATGCAGGTGTGTAACATAATCAGATGAACAGCTAAACACGAGCATATTGAAAATTTCAATATAATGCTGAATTAGCCATGGTTTATCATACTCCAAGGCATAGGCATGTTGAATCCGAAGCAAAGTACAAAGCAGACACATAGGCATAGGAATTCCATGAAAGCATGGGTGGAGGCTCGGCCTTATCATTTGGAGGGAATAAATTTTTGAATTTAGATAATACACGAACGCGATTTAGTAAAGCAAAACGCGTGCACGTTTTGTATAAGAAAAACACATGTGCATTTTATATAAGAAAAATGCGAGCGCATTATATATAAGAAAAATAGCGTTGTAGTTAACATCATCTTCATCATCATCATCAACACCATCATCATCATCATCAACACCATCATCATCATCATCATCATCATTACCTTCATCGCCATCATCATCAACATCCTAATCCTCATCATCACAATGATCATTGATCATCAATCATCATCATCAACATCGCCATGATCATCATCACCATCGTCGTCGTCATCATCATCATCATCATCATCATCAACAACAACATCATCATCATCACCATCAACATCATGAACATCATCATCACCAGTGTCGTCGTCGTCATCATCATCATCATCATCATCATCATCATCATCAACATCATCGTCATCATCCTCATCATCATCATCATCATCATCATCATCATCACCTTCATCATCATCACCATCATCATCATCATCATCACCATCAACATCATGAACATCATCATCACCATCGTCGTCGTCATCATCATCATCGTCATCATCATCATCAAAATCATCATCATCATCCTCATCCTCATCATCATCATCATCATCATCATCATCGCCATCATCATCACCATCGTCACCATCCTCATCATCCTCATCATCATCATCACCATCATCACCATCATCACCATCCTCATCCTCATCATCACCATGATCATTGATCATCGATCATCATCAACAACATCACCATGATCATCATGATCATTTTCATCATGTTCATCTTCATCATCATCATCATCATCATCATCATCATCATCATCATCATCAACATCATAAACATCATCATCACCATCGTCATCATCACCATTGTCATCATTATCATCATCATCATCAACATCATCAACATCATCATCACCATCGTCATCATCATCATCATCATCATCACCTTCATTATCATCATCATCAACATGATCATCATCATCACCATCAACATCATGAACATCATCATCACCATCGTCATCGTCATCATCATCAACATCATCGTCATCATCCTCATCATCCTCATCATCATCATCGTCGTCATCCTCATCATCATCATCATCACCTTCCTCATCATCAACATCATCATCATCATCACCATCACCATCATCATCATCATCATCTTCATCATCATCATCATCATCATCAACATCATCATCACCATCGTCATCATCATCATCATCATCATCATCAACATCATCATCATCTTCATCATCTTCATCTTCATCATCATCATCATCATCATCATCAACATCAACATCATCAACATCAACATCACCATAGTCATCATCATCATCATCATCTTCATCATAAACATCAACATAATCAAAATCATCATCACCATCATCATCATCATTGTAACGTCCCCGACCATTCGACTGGTGAAGAGGATGCTACCATACATCAATCATCCGGGCATCTAGCCCCATGAACAAGAACAGACATACATATAATGCTGAAGTATGATACTTTAAAAATGTAAAACATATTGCAAAACATTAATCATTCATATCCATAGCAGAAGCAAAACAACATGCACTCAGATATGGTTCAACATTCAGCATGTGCATTATCATTCGTCAATGGTAAATATAAACGCAGACACAAGTTAGGCAAGAATACTTATCTTATAGAGAACTTGTTCAGCAACTAGCTACATCGCTGCAACGTTCCACCCAACCATAGGCCGCATGCTCTTTAATCTCTCAGCAACGCTGCCACCCTCAAGCCGAGCATGATTCCCCAAGGAATAAGGAACTAGCAAGCTCACACATAGCCAAGAATAACAACACCACAAGGGTGTACAGTTCAGCCAAGCCAACACAGTTGGGTCAATCAGGCCATCCAGGAACTGGGAATGGCTAAATGCTAAGCTGGTGAGCTCATTGAAGAGATGAAGACACCTACACCAGAACCAGCTTGGCTTCTGGGACACCCACACACACCCAATACAAGGAAATCAATCCTTTCTCTGCAACGCAGTCCCTTAGACCCTAATCTCCCTTCTAGTGCTATTCAGGGGTTTTGGAGAAGAAAGCTAGCCCACTAGCTCTGCCTATGTGGTTCTCAACCCACCAGGTTTATTAAGCACATCAAGTCCTCATTCACCACTCCAATGCAGTTCGAGGACAAAACCACTACATGCATGCAGCAAAATAGCTATTCAAGCTTAAATAGGGGAAAACAACTCCCTGAATCGTTCTTGGCCCTATCATGGCCAAAATGATTCTTCAGCAACCTACAATAGCTAATTCACAAGGGAATACACAGCCAACAAGAGCGGGGAACAATAGCCAATGAACCACAAGGGAAAACCACAGCAATCTTCAGCAATTACCACATTGTAAAGGAAGAACACAGTCAACAATGCATGGAGAAGGATGCAACTAGCGATCAATGAGGAAACCGCAGTAGTCTACAGCTCAGGATCCATCATGAAGGATGAAACAATACACGGTCCAATAATTCCCAGGGAAAAACATAACCACAGTCTATAGCGTGAATGGAAGGAATAACATAACCACAGACTATCAATTGGTGTGAGAGAAAAGAAGGGTGAACCCCCATCCCATGGATTGTAATGCATTTTATCCCTGCCCTGCATGAGGAAGACGAACAACCACAATCCAAGAGAGTGGTCAGAACGATCAACATCCCAAACGATGCATGAGGAGGCCACTCCCAACCCGTGTGTGACTGAACCAGCTGTAGAGGTGCATGGGGGCAATCCTGCCACCCACCCCTACCCAGCATTAACTTCCTCCACTAAACAGGGGTTTAAGGTTTGGCACATGGCTTTTCCCCATGGGGTCCAGGTTTAGCAATCCCCCCCTTGTCTTAGGAAATCATGCCCTTTTCAATATGGTTGCAGTGAACATAGCTAGTTGGGGTAGTTTAATTAAAAATGCACATTCACTTGATGCCACAATTTAATATATGTCATATGTCCCGATATACCATCGGTGACCATTCCAATCTGAAAGATAACATAACCAAATCGATGGTGGGGCCTTTACCTTTAGCTCCTCACCATGATTATTTACAACATATGTATCATGTATATTTAATGCATTAGGGTCAAAACCAAGGTGTTACATTCCCCTCCCCCTTCAATAGCACTGTCCTCAGTGCTTTTACAAAATTTGAACAAAATGCTACATTGGTACCGCCTCAGTGTTTCGTAGAGTTGAACAAAAATGGATGTGCCAATCGCATGGCATCCTCCAGCTCCCACGTAGCCTCTTCAAGTCCATAATGCTCCCATTGCACCTTTACCTACCCTATGGCCCGGTTCCGGAGCATTGTGACCTTTCTATCGAGGATGCGCATTGGCTCGATTCGGAACTCTCCCTTGGGTTCCACCTGAATCACATCCCAACTTATCACATGGTTAGGATCATGTACATATTTCTTAAGCAAAGAAACATGAAAAACATTATGAGCTCTAGTACTAGCAGGAAATGCAAGTCTATATGCAACAGGCCCTATTCTTTCAAGGACTTCAAACGGCCCACAATATCTAGGTGACGGCTTGGCACAACTTCCAAGATTCAAGGAAATCTTCTTTGCTTTCACTCTGAGGTAAAGATGATCCCCAACACTGAACTCTTTGTTCATCCTATGCTTATCTGCATAACTTTTCTGTCTGTCCTGTGTTGCTTTCAGATTTTGCCTAATCTTTACAACCTCTTACTCCATTTCCCTGAGCAATTCTAGTACAAGAACAACTCTATTCACTGGGTTATCCCAAGTCACTGGTATCCTACACCTTCTTCCATACAAAGCTTCATACGGACTCATCCCCAAGGATGTCTGCTGTCCATTGTTGTAAACAAACTATACCAAGTGTAAGTAATCTTTCCAATTGGTTAGTTTCTCCATCACATACATGCAAAGCATATCTTCAAGCACCTAGTTAACTCTTTATGTCTGCCCATCTGTTTGAGGATGGTAGGAAGTGCTGAAGTTTAGCTTTGTACCCAAATCTGCAAACAATCCCTTCCATAAATTGGAAGTGAACTTGACATCTCTGTCAAAAACTATTGCCTTTGACAATCCATGCAATTTAAAAATCTCCTTCATGAAAATCTGGGCAATGTCATCAGTCTTATGCGTAGACTTCATTGGCATAAAATGTGCTTCCTTTGTCAACTTGTCTACCACAACCATGATGGAATCATGTTGCCTCCAAGTCATCGGCAATCCTGTAATAAAATCCATGGAAATAAATTCCCATTTCCATTCTGGAACTGGCAAAGGCTGCAACAAACCTGCTGGATGTTGATGCTCAACCTTTACCTGTTGACATTTCATGCACCTTGAAATGTATTCAGCCATGTCCTTTTTCATTCCTAGCCAAAAGTATTGCTTTCTAGCTGTAGTAATTGTCTTCTGATATCCTGGGTGACCAGAATACGAAGCTTGATGGATTTTGTCCATAACAACTCTCCTCAAATCTGCTACATTCAGAATATAAATTCTGCCTTTATAAGTAAGAATTCCATCTTCTTCCAATTTATATCCCTCATACCTCTTCTCAAGACTTTGTTGCTGCAATTTGTCTTTTACCCGCTCATAAAATTCATCTCCGACAACATGATTAACAATCTGTTGCCTCAAATCTGATTGGCAAATACTAAGAGATGCCACATGCATTTCATGTGCCTTCTTGCTAAGTGCATCAGCTACCTTATTCTCCTTTCCTTTTATGTGCTTGATTTCGAAATCAAACTCACATAAAAATTCCAGCCAGCTTGCTTGCCTAGCATTCAGAGTAGGATGGTCAAACAAATACTTCAGACCACAATGATTTGTTCTGAGCTCAAATCTTCTACCCATCAAGTAATGTCTCCACATCTTGAGAGCATGTACTATGGCTGCAAGCTCTAGATCATGAGTGGCATAGTTCTTCTCATGCTCCTTCAACTTTCTTGACTCATAACATATCACGTGCTTGTCCTGCATAAGGACTCCTCCAAGCCCTTGTCTGCATGCATCGGTACAGACCACAAAATCTTTCTCTGGATCTATAACTTTCAATACTGGTGCACTGGTGAGAATATTCTTCAACCGCTAGAAGCTTTCTTCACACTTCAACGTCCATTCGAACTTTATCCCCTTATTTTGCAAAGAAGTGATGGCATGTGCAACCTTGGAAAATCCCTCAATGAATATCCTGTAGTATCCAACAAGTCCCATAAAAGAACTTACATCTGTCACATTTCATGGAGTAGGCCAATTCATAATGGCTTCAATCTTCTCAGGGTCTATTGATATACCCTCTTCTGAGATAATGTGACCCAAATACTGAATTCTATCTCTGTAGAAGTCACACTTGCTTAGTTTTGCATATAGCTGAAGCTTCCTGAGCAATTGCAATTTCAACCTCAAATTCTCTTCATGTTCTTCCTTGTTCTTAAAATAAACAAGAATGACATCAAGGAACACATGAAAAAACTTGTCCAAATACTTGTTGAAGACACTGTTCATAAGGCACATAAATGTAGCTGGTGCATTTGTGAGACCAAATGGTACCACTACAAACTCATAATGTCCATACCTCATCCTGAAGGTTGTCTTATGAATGTATTCATCCTTGATCCTCACCTGATGGTAACTAGACCTTAAGTCAATCTTGGAAAATACCTTTGCTCCTCTCATTTGATCAAAGAGGTCATCAATCCTAGGCAAAGGATATTTATTCTTCATAGTAACCTTGTTCAATTGTCTGTAATCAATACATAACCTAAGTGTATCATCTTTCTTCTTTACAAATAGAACCGGTGCTCCCCAAGGAGGCAAACTCGGTCGGATATACTTCTTTTCCAACAATTGTTGCAGTTGCATCTTCAACTCTAGCATATCTGGTGTACTCATCCTATAGGGTGTCTTGGACACTGGTGCTGCTCCTGGCACAAGTTCAATGGTGAAATCAATGTCCCTCTTTGGAGGAAGCCCGAGAATCTCATCAGGAAACACATCCTTGAATTCTTGTAACACCTGATAGTTCTCCATCCTAGGAGTTTCATCTCCTGTTGGTTCTAGAATATGAGCTGCATACAACTGGAAACCTTTCCTACAGAACTTCTTCAACTGCATTGCTGAAACATGTCTTACTGAAATTACCTTTGGAATACCTTTCACAACTACTGGGTTTCCTTCTTCATCCATGCATTCAAAAGTCTTATTGTAACGGTCAAGATTCACTCGGTGAGCTTCTAACCAATCCATTCTAATGAGAACATCATAGAAACCAAGAGGTAGAACATTCAGATCCACACAAGTGATCAATCCATTCATAACCAATGGACATTTCTCTACCACTTCACTAACCTTTCTCTTAGTCCCAGTGGCTAACTGAACTAACCAAGATTTTATATGCTTTACCTTCTTAAAAGCACAAATCTGCACTACCCTAGGAGTGATATAACTATGAGTAGAACCAAGGTCAATCAAGATAGAAACAGATTGTTCAACAGTCTTACTTGCAAATTCAACCACAGTTGACTGGTGATCTTCCTAGAGGTCATCCAATGCTGCATAAATTCTAGGGACTATCCTCGCTACTTGACCCACTGTTTCTGCTTCCTAAATGTTATAAGCTGCCCTTGCACTTTCATTCTCAAGTGGACAATATCTGTGCAAGTGGGTTCCTTCACATTTCCAACATTTGAGTGGACATTTATTCTGATGTGGCTCTTTAGGCTTTCCACCTATCACTCCAATTGGATTACTCGCAGCTTGGGATGGCTGCTTCAGTTGATTCCTGAATCTAGAAGGCTTGAAACCTTTCCTTTTTTGGTCAAACTTCTCATTCTTCTTGTCCTTCCATGCCTTATGGTAATCAGGTTTACCTTTGCTTTGCTCATAGCAATACTTAGCCATCCTTATTTCTTCTTCAAGAGTTCTTGGTTCATAAAACTCAATCCTATCCTTGTAAGACTGAGGAAATCCACTCAGAAACCGTTGGACCTTCACTTTTTCATATTTGATGTACCGGACATACCTCAACAATTCTAAGAACTTATTTGCATATTCTTCCATAGTCTATGATAAGAACAGCTCATGGAACTCCTTGATCTTATCATCATAATACTTGTCAAAGAAGTATTTTTGCCTGAAATACTTATTGAACTGTTTCCACTTCAGTTTCCTTTTGCTGATCTTCTTTACTTGCTTGAAGTGTTCCCACCAAATGGATTCCCTTCCATTCAGATTGAATATGGAAACTCTTGCCTTCATGTTTCCTAAATAATCCTACACTTGAAATTACTTCTTTATCCTAAGAAACCAAGCTTCTGCTTCTTGTCCCATCTTTATCTCCCCATCAAAGGTAGGAGGTTTAGCTTTCTTAAATTCATCCCGAGAGCGATCCCTATGGTGTCTTCTTCTCTTCCTTTTATGAGAAGATGAACTTGTATCTCCACCGGATTCTTCAGATTTAGATGATCCACTGGAAGTCCTTCTCCTCCTCCTAGTGCTGCTCTTACTGCCTTCTGGTCTTGATGTACCCCGTCCAGAATCTATCTTTTTCTGCAAGTCTATCAAACTCTGCAATGGCAGCATTCAACTAATGCTACTCTTCCTGGGCTTTAACCAAGCTTCTCATGGTGACTGCAACCTCAGACGGTGTCTCCTGGAATCTCCTTCCATTAGACTCTATACCATCATTTCCATTACAAACATTTTCTCCCATGGCATCTCCTACACGCTCGTAAGAATCACGAGCATCATATCCATCATGGGTTCTTATGACTGAACCACCTCTTGCTTTACCACACTATTCTTCCTGGAATACTGCTCTTTGGAGGTGTCTATAGTTCTGCATATGCGTTAGTAGCAAGCTGTTAGATGCATATCATCAATATAAATCAAACTACTTACCTTCCTTAGGAGAAACATAAATAATAATCAGTTTTACTTAAAACACAAAATATTCTCTATCTCTTGTTCAGCTCAATAACCACTGATAGTCTGCTAAAAGCCTTGAAAAATCGCTGAGAAGTTCTCTGAAAACCCAAATCTCCTTTGGCCCCAATCAGACCTTCTCCCAACTATCTTTCTGACACTTCATTGGTCAAAACATCTAGCTCATCAGCGGTCCATTTTCTTATTTATTTTCGGCTTGTCGGCCTACAAATCGATTAAACTCCTGATCTGCATCGACGAGAAAATCGACTGTTCATCGGGTGCGCAATCCCTTGAGCAGCCGCAATGGTGGAATGTGATCTTACTATGGTTTTTGCGAATGTCTATTGGCTATTGGGCCTACTATCCATCGGGTGGATAGTGCTTTAGACTGCCGCAATGGTGGAGTTTCAATCCTTTGATTCCTTCCGATCGGTGGCCTGACCATTAAAAATTTTCCAATGACCTTATACTTTTCAAAAAATTTCTTCTAATCGGGTCTCTTCCCTGCTAACTCTTTGACGTTTCGGCAGCTAGAACATCTAATTCTCTCCACTGTGTCAGTGGGTTGTTTGTTTATTTCCTTCTGTCGTTTCAGGCCCGTAGTGGCCTACTGTCTCGATTCTTATTGGCGATCTGTTTGTTTAACTTTGTTTGTCGTATTGTGTCCGTAACCGTCTATCGCTCCAAACTTCATCAGAGATAACATACACTAATCACTGTGTTGACGGTTGGGTGCTCTGCGCATCAGACAGTTAGTCTTTTCGGCTTCCGCAATGGTGGCCCGCAGCCTTTCTATGTCTTTCGCAGCTCATGACTTTGTCGACGCTCGAAGCGGCTATTCTCTTACGGCATAAGTGCTCAAATGCACTTGTCATCGAGTGAATAGTTCTTTATGTGGCCGCAACGGTGGGAAATAGAGTCACTACGGTCTCTATGGGGTACTCGTTGGCAGTCGGAGCAGTTGTCCATCAGAGGAATAGTCTACTAATCAGCCACAACGGTGAACGTTCGATCAACTAACTTTATCCGAGGTAGCTCATCGGCAACCGAATCATCTAAGCATCAGTGATGTGATCAACTGATCATCACCAATGGACGATGATTCTATGACTTAGAAAAAATTTCAAAATTTTTCTCTTTAGTCTTCTTTTTCACCTCCATAGTTATGCATCAGAACTCGGAGCCACTATCTACTAAACACCTCAGTGTCGGCGAGTGGAAGGACTAATGCATCGGTGGAATAGTTCACTCCGCAGCTGCAACAGTGATCCATCGTCGTTGAACCTTTTTCGATCGACGACCCAATCCCCTAATGATTTTCGATTGGCAAGCTGAAGTGCATCAGCAATCGAAACCTATAACCGTCAGAAGTTTAGTGCTCTAAACTTTTGCAATGGCAGGGACGCGAACTACTAACTCCTTCAGATGTTCATCGACGACTAGTACAGCTAACATTTTCTGATGGCCGATGATCTCGTGCCTTAGAGAATTTTTTTTTTTGAATTTTTCATCTTCCTTTGGCTCTTCCTTCAACTATTCATCAGTGATGTCAATAACTATTCCCCTTCGATCACCGATTATTTCGTTCCTTAGAAAAAAATTTGAAATTTTTTTCTGCTGCGTCAGCTGTCGAAATGATTTTCCTCTGTGGCATCGGTGGTCGGGGCTCTATCCATCGAAAGGACAGTTGTCTAGCCATCCACAACAGCGGTGCAAGATCTTCCATCCTCTTCCGATGTAGTCGCCAACTTTTCGCTGCATCGGCAACAGGATCATCTGGGCATCGACGATGCGATCAACTATTCATTGCCGATCGCCGACAATTTTAACACTTCAGCGAAATTTTGCAAACCCTCTGCCATCGGGTAAGCTTCAAACTAACACTTTTTCCATGTTGGAGGAACTTTGCACTAAGTTCTCTGATGG
>LPNX010221280.1:630377-652877 GCA_001517045.1 Pseudotsuga menziesii | reverse complement strand
CCACTCTATTAATTGTGCTTAAACATATCGTGTGTGCGTTTTACTTATACAAATCACGTACGCGTTTTGACTCTATATAATGCATGTGCATTTTAGGACTGTAAAAACAGTGGATTGTTTTTGTTTGAGAGCAACTTCACTCTGTTTTTATGAAAATCCGATTATCGCGTGATTGTTTTCAAGAGCATGAGCCCGCCTGTGGAAATACTCAAATTTACACATTCTCCATCATTCTTTTTGTTATGCAGGTGCAGCATGAGGACATCTTTCATGGTTGAGGAGCACACAGGATAAGATATCAAGCTTCAATGTCATTTCATGGTGATGGTGGATATACACAATTGTACAAGAGAATCAGCTTGAGGAAGAATTTGTGATTTAACTTTCATTTGCTTATTATTCAAGAGAACCAAAGGTAAATTTTCCCATTCATTAATGTTTTGATGGGAAATATGAACAATCGAGAAGGAATACTGAAGTATCTTGAAGGATCAATAGTTATAAAGCAATTTAAAGGTTTGAAAGCTTGTAATTGAGGAGCAACAAAAACAAACTATATTGAATTGATCATTGTGGTGATGGGGAATGTACGTAACCAAGGAAGAAAATCAGCACGAAAGAAGAGACCTCAAAAAGTCATCGAAGAAGAGAAAGAAAAGCAAAGAATAGACATGTTGAATCGGAGGATTTATTTGGAAACTAATCCAAATCCAATTATAGAGGATATGACGGTTCATCCTATTAATCCAGCACAAGAAAAAAGGAAGCATTCACTAGAGGGACCTTCAATTTCCACAATAGTTGTTGAACAAGCAACCCATGGAAGTATTCAAGAAGCAAAACGTAGGTGCTCATTAGGGGATGTTTCAAATCCCACATCAAGTCAAAGTGATAAGTTACCATCTAAAGACAAAGCTCGTGAAGAGGAGTTGTACATGGAGCCTACTGTTGAAGAGGCATTGGACATGGAGCCTACTGTTGAAGAAGAAAATATTATCCGGACCATCGATGAGGATGTTGGACTTCCACCATCCAACTACCAGGAAGAGAATGAAGGACAACAAGTTGCTACTGAAACGCCAGAGCGTATTGTTGATGCAGTAGATGATAGAAATCCAACCCCCTTACCTCCATTAGAAAGCACACATCGAAGAACTCCGAAGCATATACAAGTTGATGAAGGACTCCTCAATTCCATTGAAGGTACAATATCGAAACGTAATATTGCTTATCAAACTCAACAGATACTAAATAAATATTTTGTTTCTAAATGTGATGGAGATAAATGTAGATTATTTTTATCATTGTTAAAATCTAGGGGCATGAATATTGTTAGGAAATCTTTAGGGATAAAGATGATAAAGACTTCTGGACCAAGTTCTCATATAGTTAAAAGCTTAGTAGATGCCTTTGGTAAAATTGGTAAGAACACACGGTCAAAGGACCGCAATGCGGCTCGTCGTGTGTTGTCCAAAGCAATTGTAAATAAGAACACTAGGGTCCTTTGTTTTCTCAAGCCTACATCTAAACTAGTTAATTTGAATGTAAAAACCCTCCGTAGGTATTCTATTAGAAGAGAACATCTTGACACAACTGACTAGACAAATTTTTGGGCCTTTATTGGTCGGTTGACACGTCGTGACATGAAGCTAGTTGATGCAATAAAGGGACTAGTGCAAAGTTTTTTGCATGATCACACAAAGCCTTCTTCAAACCGAAAGGATGTACTAAACTGAGAAGGGGTTCAAAGGACCATGAACCACATATTAAGCATCTTCTTGATATAACACAAATAGAACTATACGAGAAATTTAGGAATGAACATAGACAATTGAATTTGGGGCAAAGATCTTTTGATAAATGGAAGCCCCGGTATGTTAGAATAAATACTCTTCGTAACACTTGTTGTTGTAGATACCATGTAGAATATGAATATTACTATGAAACATTTTTGTACATTCGTCGTGTGTTGCATATTAACCATGTGCAGGATTGCTCCTTGAGAATACCACCGACCTCATCAAGAGAATTCATTCATAGTATCATGTGCAATAGGCCTAAGGGGAAAACTTACTATGCAAAATCATGTTTGGATGGAACTTGCTCCAACTGTGCTGGAATGGCATTATTGATCCAATGTATGCACGAGACTGGAGACAATGAATTTGGGAATATGGTTACAGACATGAAAAGTTTCGAATATATCAGCTATGAAATAGTCCCAGGGAAAGAAAGCAAAAAAATACAATTGGTGACATCTCAGGTACATGCATTTATCTATAAATTTGTGTTTGAACAATTGCATTTCATTCCTTACTTACAAAAAAACTTGATATTGAGATCATTTTGTGTCAATAGGTACAAGTTAGTGTCTTCGTCAAGGAATTTATTGAAAAGACACATCAATATGTTCAGCATGTCCACTTGGCATGATGGCAAAATGAGAAGTTTAGAATATGCAGAGATACATTTCCTCGTGGTACTATACTTTTAGTTGTTGATTTTGCCGAGAACTACACTCTGCAACCTCAAAATGAGATCCAAAGTCAATATTATCACTCTGAGAAGGTTTCCTTGATGGTGCATATCACATATAGGCATGGCCCAAATAGCAGTGAAGAGCAAAGATAAATTCTAAAGGAATATCACTTATACATAAGTGATGATAGGTTCCATGACTTCCACTATGTATGTAATTGCTTCATCATGTTCTATGATCATTTCAAGGGCAGGAACATGCAGATGGATCGACACTGGATTTGGTCTGATCGACGTGCTGGTCAGTTCAAAAATGCACGCATATTTCAATGGTTGTGTTCATTGCATAAAAACTACAAAGTTCCACATATGTGGAACTATTTTGACGCTGGGCATGGTAAAGGAGAGCATGATGGAGCCGGAGCATGTGTCAAAATAGCTCTACAAAGAGAGGAATTGAAATTATCTACAATATCTACTATTCGAAATGCTCAATCTATAGTCAGGTGGTGCACGTGAGTAATGGGAGAGGAATCAGCTATGCGAGTAGAATCCACAAGAAAGAGACATGTGGAGAGACTTTTTTGGGAGGTGGTAGACATATATCGTTCACATGCATGGGAATGCAAGACTGTTCCTGGGACTCGTGGCTTTCATTCAGTTCGAAGCTTTGATAACCTAGTATTTGAAATTTGGACCAGAAAACTCGCTTGTTTTTGCCCGCCTTGTTGTGATGGTGACTGGGATGTGTGTGAATCATTGGATTGGGTTGATGATTGGGATTGCATATCACTTCCACTTGATCAACATGAAATTGTTGATTTAACTCCGTTGGAAGAAGACCAATCATCTATTTTTATAGATTTTGATCATTTATCAGACCTTGTACAACCTGGTATGATGCATTTCCTTAACATTTTTTTGTAAAATTTACGTAGTCTTGAAACTCACATTAATGGCCTTGTATCACACGAAAAATATTTGATCATATACCTACAATCATACTATGTAGGACACATATACGCAGTGGTTTCCTCAAAAGAAAGTGAATGGGGTGGTGATTACTGGTTGGCACGTTGTATAGAGGGAAAGCAAACCCTCATTATGTCCATGACTGATCATGAAAACAACCACTTCCCCATCGGGTCTATGGTTTTTAAAGGTGAATACCTTACACATGACAACAATGCAAGAAATAAGGGTGGATATGTTTACAGGGATTACAAACCAGGTGCAAGTGTGTATCACTTTACCAACTTAATCATTAGTACAAACCTCCAGGTACAAACAATGCCTAGCCGAAATTCATCAAAGGTATGCTACTTCTTACCGGATACAGAGCACGAGAGACTAATGGAGATCATCATAATAAGATATGATCCAGAGGGCTTGGTTTTATGATAATAGGTGGGATCTAGCATGATGAGGTATGTATCATAATTTTAATTTTTCCATGTATGTTTCTTATGAATATGTCAATTTTTTGTTCTCGATATGCGAAATTTTCCATAATGTTGTTTATAAATATGCCAAAAGTTCTCTTGTATGTCAATTTAATGAACATGCCAAATTTTACATATGATCAATAAACCATATATATCAATCATATGAACATTTCAAAATCTCATTCACATGATATACATAACATTAGAATACATACATGTACCTCTGTAGGTGATACCTATCAAAGTTATTTGTAGGCTCTCTTACAGGACTAAAACCCTAATTTTTCAAGTAGATAATATTGTCAATGTTTTTAACTGATATATACAACTAGGATTATGGAAATAAGATGCCGCAATGATAAACTTATGTTTTAAGGCTTGTATAATTTCCTTCTTGACAACTCACCTCTTATACCTGCATGTACATTGCCAAAGGGGTAGTGCCTAGTAGTGTTGGAATTTCATCTCATTTTTTTTATTAAGAAGTTTAATTTCTACTTAAAAGATAATAAAAGATAATAAGAGATTTATTTAACTTTGTTTTTAGTTGATTATGTTTTTTTGAACATTGAAAGTGGAAGAAAATAACCTACTAATATTGACACAAACAACGCAAAAGTAACATGCTTCAACATTATGCATATGAAGTATTCAAAAGTAACATGCTCTAACATTATGCATGTGAAGCAGGTCAACATCATGCATGTGAAGATATTAAGTGATAAACTTAATAAACAAAAAAAATTTGGAACCTCTTATGCTTTCGAAAGGTTAATGTTTCATGTAATGCATAATAGAAAAATTTGGGAGGTTGACATGTTGGGTCATTAGTGTAATTGAAATTGTGATATTTTAATCTTCAATTAAAAGATATGATATTATTAAGGAGTTTAATTTCCAATTAAAATATAACAATAAACTCATTTACTCATGTTTCTCATTGATCATGTATTATAAAAATCCTGAAACAAAACAACATACTAGCAATGACAGAGACAACTCAAAAGTAACATTAAGTCGTTGATGCACGGAAAGCCACAGACAGTGGGGATGTGGTTGGCATTGCCATATTTCGCATGCCCAAACACACTAGAAGGAGTTGATGGAATACAAAATTGCGGCTCCGTGAGGTTTTTTGTGCATCGGGCCCAAGTCCACTAGGTGTCCCTGAACGGTATCTAGAGGTGACCTGCAACTCGCCATAGATCAATGCTTGGGCCCTCAATCAACAAACCATAGATTTAGTTGGATTCATGACATGGGATTTTATCTAGGGAGGGCCCTCTCCCTCTTGTCCATTTCCCGGTGACCTCCTTCTATGATGGTTTCTGAATCTAGGGTTTTGCTCAGTAGGGGACAATGTAGTCACGCCAACAAGGGACGAATATGGAAAGCCATGGACGGTGGGGCTGGGGTTGGCATTTCCATATTTCCCATGCCCAAACATGCTAGTAGGAGTTGACAAAATTCAAAATTGCGGCTCCGTGAGGTTTTTTGCGCATCGGGCACAAGTCCACCAGGTGTCCCTAAATGGTATCTGGAGGTGACCTACAACTCACCATAGATCGATGCTCAGGCCTTTGATCAACAAACCGTCAATTTCATTGGATTCATGACATGGGATTTTAGCTAGGGGGTGGCCGCTCCCTCCTGTCCATTTCCCGATGACCTCCATCTATGGTGGTTTCTGAAGCTAGGGTTTCACTCAGTAAGGGACAATGCAGTCATGCCAACGAGGGTCAAATCTGGAAAGCCATGGATAGTGGGCATGCAGTTAGCATTGCCATATTTCCCATGCTCAAACACGCTAGTAGGAGCTGACGAAATTCAAAATTGTGGCTCCGTGAGGTTTTTTGCGCACTGGACACAAGTCCACCTGGTGTCCCTAAAGAGTATCTGGAGGTGACCTGCAACTCAGCATAGATTGATGCTCGGGCCTCCAATCAACGAACCATCAATTCTGTTGGATTCATGACATGGGATTTTAGCTAGAGGGGGGCCTCTCCCTCCTATCCATTTCCCAATGACCTCCATCTATGATGGTTTCTGAAGCTATGGTTTCGCTCAGTAGGGGACAATGCAGTCATGCCAACGAGGGCCAAATATGGAAATCCACAGACGGTGGGGATGCAGTTGGCATTGCCATATTTCCCATGCCCAAACACACTAGCAGGAGTTAACAGAATTCAAAATTGTGGCTCTGTGAGGTTTTTTGCGCACCGGGAACAAGTCCACCAGGTGTCCCTGAACGATATCTGGAGGTGACCTGCAGCTTGCCATAGATTGATGCTTGGGCCTTCGATTGATTAATCGTTGATTTCATTGGATTCATGACATGGGATTTTAGCTAGGGGGGTGCCTCTCCCTCCTTTCCATTTCCCAATGACCTCCATCTACGGTGGTTTCTGAAGCTATGGTTTGGCTTAGTAGGGGACAATGCAGTCACGCCAACGAGGGCCAAAGCTCGAAAGCCACGGACGGTGGGGATGCGGTTGGCATTGCCATATTTCCCATGCCCAAACATGCTAGTAGGAGTTAATGAAATTCAAAATTGTGGCTCCATGATTTTTTTTGCGCACCGGGAACAAGTCCACCAGGTGTACCTGAATGGTATCTGGAGGTGACCTGCAATTCTCCATAGATCGATGCTTGGGCCTCCGATCGACGAACCGTCGATTCCGTTGGATTCGTGATGTGGGATTTTAGCTGGGGGGGGGTCTCCCTCCTATCCATTGCCCAGTGACCTTCGTCTATGTTGGTTTTTGAATCTAGGGTTTCAATCATTAGGGGACAATGCAGTCACGCCAATGAGGGCCAAACTTGGACAATGCATTTCATGCCAACGAAGGCCAAACTTGGAAAACCCTATCCCTAACTAGGGTTTATTATTTAACATGCATGGCCCATAACCATAACCCTACCAAGGAAACCCTAATCCTAACCCTAATCTTATCTTACTGTCACAACTCAATTGAGAATCAATCTAATGTCCAACTCAACTTTTTCAAATCCAGTGGACTTATGCTTCAAATCATGTTGATTCACAAAGTTGGTTCTCAGTCTTTGGATTGTATTGTAGTTCCTTTAATGCTAAGTGATTAGTCATTGGGTGCATGAGGTTTGTTGAATAGTGTTGTTGGTCGTTGATGAAATGTGAAGCATGTATTGCACTTAGTTTTATTAAATTACACTTGAGCATTGACTTAACTTGTAATTTAATGAATCCAAACTCACAATTTTTAATTAGATATATCCAATTGGTGTGCATGTAGTGAGTTCATTGAAACCTTGAAATACATTGTATTGCACTTATATTTATTAAATTACACGAGCAAGAACTTTGACTTTAGTGTGCATGTAGTGAGATCATTGAAACCTTTAAATATAATATTTTTTTCTTTTGACATAGTGCATTCATAAGTAATTGATAATCCACACAAATCAATACAATAGATTGAGACAAGAACATGTGGAAACCAAAGAACAAATTGAAAGTGAAATGTATCATTCATTTATAACTGAAATGTCAATGTACATGTCTCCAAAAGTACATATATATCCGAAAGTATCCAAAAGTACATATATATCCAAAAGTAACCAGAAGTACATGTGTCTCCACAACTATCCAAGACTATCCAAGCCACATGTACATGTTTCCAAAACTATCCAAGCCGCATGTACATGTAAGTGAAATGTTAATGTACATGTCTCCAAAAGTACATGTATCCAAAACTGTCCAAGCCACATGTACCTGTATCGACATGTACATATCCCATAAGACACATCAAAACTCAAGCTTCCTCTTGTTCTTTCTCGAGGTTGATCCTATAGGCACAAATCTAGGACCAGTGTGCATCTCTGGATCCTACAAATTAAATATCAATTGTTAAATTCAACTAACTATGTACTAATACATTAGCTTAATAAAATACCATATCTAAATTAACTCAACAATTATCAAAATGTTAATGAACATTGCATGAAAAAAATGGTCATTAATGGACATCTCACCTCAGTGAGAGACTGTGACAAAGGGGATTGTGTTCCTTGTGTAGCAGATGGAGCCATTGATTGAACATCAAGGATGGTCGCATCCATGGTCGAACCAGAGGGGGTAGGAACTACTAGTGGTGGTGGTGGCTATAATCACCAAATGTTGAAATAGTTAGACATGTGCATGACTAAACAATAGACAACAATAACACACTATGTATAGATCATGTTCAAATAGTTGCACCTCTGTGTGGCTTGTTGTTATTGTAGATACCACATTGACTGCTGCATTAATAACTCCTACTGCAGGTGGCTACAATCACCAAATGTTGAAATAGTTAGACATGCATGAATAAACATACACCAACAATAATAAACTATGTAACAATCATGTTGAAATAGTTGTACCTCTATGTGACTTGTTTCCATTGTAGATGCAGCACTGACTGCTGCATCAACCATCCCTGGAAGGTTTTCAATAGTAAACTCTAGCTCCTGATGCAGTAAACATGCAAATCAAACAATAACAAAACATTTTATTGACTAGATTTCAAGTTAACTAAGAAATATCATCAAAGGATATACATTACCATGGTATCAGTAGCTCCATGGTCGTGGACAACTGGACTCTTGCTAGGAGTAGGCCGCCTCATATACACGTGACCCTTGTTCACATATGGCCTATGAGGAGATACAACTCCAGGAAATGGTCCAGGTGTTTCGGTTGGTGCCTATAGTCAACCAGAGTTCATGTAGTTAGACATGTGCATGATTCAATGAACATACATGTATTTAAAAAATGACATTTTTTAAATGTTTAAAATGTTTACCTCCATCACTGCTTTCCCCTGTGAAGGATCTGGCATCTTCCAGTTTAATAATTGTAAATATAGACCGCAGATAGCATTAGTGAACTAACATGTACAATGTGTGGAAATTAACAGATTAATAAGTATTAGTGTGAGATACAACAATGGGTGCTATATGAATCTCTCCACCAACCAAGGGATCAGTGGATGGAATGGCATGCCAGATATTTCCTTGGTTGATACGACCATGGATTCTACCTCCATCATTGCTTTCCCCCGTGAAGGATCTGGCATTTGCAAGTTTAATAATTGTAAATATTAAACTGTAGATAACATTAGTGAACTAACATGTACAGTATGTGGAAATTAACAAATTAACAAGTATTAAAAAACCTAAATTTTAAAATGTTTACCTCTGTGTGAGATACAGCAATGGGTACTATAGGAATCTCTCCACCAACCAAGGGATCAGTGGATGGAATGTCATGTCCCTCTGTAGAGTGTGGAACATGGAACTCTGGGGTGTCACTGCCGACATAAAGCATCAACTGCAAGTTCACAAATATAATATATTAGCTCAAACTATACATATGTGTACAAAGAGGAAAATAAATGAAGAATTTATTACAATTAACCATATACATACATCACTCAAAAACCCACTGAAGACAACATCTGACGAAATACCATAGTAGGGATGACCACATGATGTGCACTCGTGAGGCTCAAAAGTAGGCTGGGAATGTGCTGATGGTGCTGCACTAGTAGATGGCCCTGCACTAGATGGGGGTACTGCACTAGAAGATGGTCCTGCACCATGACGACCTGGTGTATCTACCACACCAGGGATAGATGTCCCTTCCTCACCCAAATGTTGAACCATAGTGCTATGACGAACAATTGCCCGTGCCAAACTCAAATATGCATCACGTGTTTGTGGAATAACATAATGTATAGGTGGGACATCTGGCCCAAGAAACTACCTACGAGGTGCAAGGATAGGGCGATCAACATCTTGAAGCCTGGCATTGGGTCAGTTTTGGGGAATCCCCCCACCGATCCCCTGAAATGGCAATATATCAAAATAGTTTATGCGTTTACCCAACATGAACTATGCATACATCTTCTGAAGGAAATACAGGGGGATTTCCCTATTGTTGTGTGGTGGCATATCAAAAACCATATACCATCTGTCCATCTAGTTATCAACAAATGGCTGATATGTGCACCACTCTATAGAGATATGTGGCCTATTTGTATTTGGGATTTCCCCCGTGTGAGGGTCCCTAAACAATGAAAATATATGCTCTTTGGTAATTTTCAACTTTTTTATTGCATTGTAGCCAAGCCCATCAGCGTACTCTTGTATTTTTCTTTCTCTATATGATGTAATATCATATAGTATGTTGCTTGACATTGTAACAGTCTCAACAATTGCATCTAAAGTGGACGCAAGTGAACGTCGAATCCTATCACCACCACTAAAAGTAGTATTGAGTCCTCTCAACTAGGCAAGCTCAATCAGTATTTCAGCATTTGTGTCCATAACTGCAACTACAATAAAAAAATCAATAAGGAAATCATTAGAAACATATAGATGGTATATAATGACATCTCTTCAAAATAGAAAATGTAAATTAAGGAAAACTCAAGTAATCAATTTAATGGCATTCACTTACATACATTTAAAACTTAAAATTAAACATTTAACAATTAAATAGTGAGTTTTGTTCAACTTCTTTCTAGAAGTTAAGGCACTTCTTCACCCTCATTGGTGACTTTTCCATGCACACTAGGGTTTAAACTTCTTTGAATTTAGGAGTGATATTTTGACATGTTTTGTCCTTTATGTCCCTTGGATATGTAAAAGAAAGAGGCAAGGGACTATTAGGACACGTGAGGCAAGAAAAGGGGTGATACAGGGCTGCCACCATATCCTCTAAATATAATTGGCTCGATCATGGTTGGGAACACTCTCACGATGCACTCTAGGTAGTTCATAGGTGTTCACCATTTCCATTGTTGTATAAACATGGAAACCAACCAAAAGTTACATGGAAAAATGGAGAATTTATGGACTGGAATACAATTGGTTGTAGATGAGCTTAGAGACTCGACATGTAGAAATATATTACCCATTGTTTTTGCTATTTTAAAAAATGGTTGATAAACCTAGTGATGCAGGGGCATAGACTGTTTGAGTAAAGTAATTTATGTCTTTTCTAGATCAAGGGATCTTAGGGAGACCTAGGGTCTCACATGTTTCTAATTTTCTTTATTATGTTTAAAGGATAAAATAAGCAGATTTCGTGTTCTTGTGTTTGCTAACATGGGTTTCTTACACCTTGTGCCTTATACCATATTTTTATGTTAGTTCTACTAATTGGTGTGTAATATATAGGGATTCTATTGTAATTGGAACATAAGCTAGCTTGTCCATTACTCTCTCTTGCATATTGTGGAGAATTATGAGATATGTGTTGTTTAGAACCCTACTCAGTAGTAATTTTGTGTCTCTCTTATAGTATTTTTGTTCCTTTTTGTTTATGCCTCTCAATCTCATTATGATGTGGGATTTCTATCTTTCCTTGTCTTTAATTTGAATGTAGATATATATTGTTTTTTTAATTGTTAAAACCCTTGGCTTATAATTTTAGCCTCCTTCCACACACACTCTATACTTGTGTTTGTTTTATATATTTCTAGCCTTTTGGAACATTGAATATCTATTAGACATGATGTTTTTGTTTCTTATAGCCTCTTTTAGTTTGATGTGTGAAAAATACGTTACTTATATCCATCAAACATTAGCTTGGGAGTTGTTGGGTTGATTATTAGATACTAAAAAACAATATTCTTGGTTTAAAATTGACAAAAAAGAATACTTTGGGTGATTGAATTACCTGGTTGGATGATATTTCACCGGTGCAATCTCCTCCAACAGTCCCAAGCACCTAATTTGCTCCAAAATGCTCCAATTCACCGTCAGTTTCGCGTTCCTGATAGGTAAAATAGGCCGCGGGTTTCGGGCCTGTTTATATAAATTAATTTTAGTTTTCCAAATTGCGTACGTGTTTTAGAACTACATATCGCATACGCGTTTTGTAGTTATATAACGCGTACACGATATGGTTTCCTATCCTACATGTCCCATGACATGTCAGGCTCGGGTTGAACCATAGCAAGTGCTATGTAGTAGAAACGCGTTGTATTTTTTGGTAACGTGGTCATGTTTTTGAAAACTAGGATTGCATCTAAAAGGTCCCTCATCTTGTTTCACTGACCCAGTAGTATTATCAAAAGAATAATGCCCATTGACCTTCACTAGTAGGTAGATATGTGGTCAAAACTTGAGAAAATTCACATATGAGGAAGAAGTGATGCATATCCTTCAAGTAATTGAGACATGGTGATCATATTTGATTGTGCTACATTTCTATATCAAGACAAACCATCATAGTCTCAAGTATTTCCTCGAATAATGGTTGTCCTCGCATTAGAAACGTAAATGGGCCACAAACATGTTGGGTTATAATTATGTAATCATATATGAAAAGGGTCACAACAATGTGATTCCATTTGATTCTTTTTCTAGGAAATCTCAATAGGAGGGTTCACATTTTTCATTATATTTACCAATCATAGGATTGCTTGGCGAAGCTTGACAAGAGTTATAGGCCCATGGCATAGCTAAGCATCTCATCACCACTATTCAAGGAGTCATGAACCCTCTTCGAAGGCATGCATGGAACAAAAATATTTTGAGGAATAAGGAGCACATCTAAATGTAATATCCTGAATTTTGAACCTAACACTTATAGGCATGTGCCTATTGGTTATGATGATTATTTTGATGTTTTATTTTATATTGGGTCAAAGACCCCACTGCATATGAACATGATGATTTGTTTTATATATTGGACGTAAGCTAATTATTGATGATATATGTATATGCTTGTTTGTGTTGGGCGTGGACCCTGAAGCACATGATTGACGAGATGTTTTGTGTTGAGTGAGGAGCTCGGGAACACTTGAGTGGTTGATGAATTGTGTTGAGCGAGAAGCTCTGGAGCACATGAGTACTTACCTTTGTGTTGAGCGAGAAGCTCTGGAACACATGAAAAGATAATTGGATGTTGGGCATAATCCCTGGAGCCTTCCTTGTTGATGTTGAGCATAATCTCTAGAGCATCGAATCCTTGGCCATTGTATCCCTAGGTGTATCGTACAAGTACATCCTAGCATTTAGTGTTGGGCGAAAGCTCTGGAATTTCACTATGTTTGTAACTCCCTGCTATAGGCGTTGATTATGGGATCTGGTAAGCACTAGGCGTTACTAAAAAGAATTTAATAAATTTCGAGTGAAAACAACTCGAGAAAAATATTGATCTCATCATACTTATTTATAAGTGATTAAATGAAATTTTAAATTTTTGTATTCTCATCAAAGTACTGATCAAGATTTACCACATTATACTAGGGAAATCTAACATGCAAGGATTTTTAGAGTTTCTTAGCCTAGTAGACCTAAACCATCTACCTACTTGAGCTTAATGAAGAAGTGTCATTAAGTCTAGGGATCATGGTATATGATGCCCAGAGATAAATATTAACAAGTGTTATAATACTATGTATTTTATACATAGTATGTATAAAGAATTAATTATGATTAGATATATAATTAAATAAAAGAAAGAAGAGAAGCTCCATCAACTATTATTTATTATTAAAGGATTAATAAATAGTATAATGCCTATGAAAGTTTAACTAGGAACTAGTTAAAAGTTCCTAAGTTAAGTATTGAAAATTACCCCAGTAATTAAAAAGGGTTAAATCAAGAAATCAAGGATTTCTTGATTTAACTGTCCCTTTGACTGAAAAGTCTATCTATAAAGACTCAAGCCAAGAAAAGGCTTAGGGTTATGGTTTTTATCTTTGGGAGAATTATTATTCTGCCTGTTTTTGCTGTCAAGTGTTTTCTTGGAAAAAAATTTCCTGCAAGGAAAAGAGGATCGATTCAGAACTAATTACCAGTTAGGAAACCCTACCTTAGGAGCTCTAAGCTACTTGCATGTTGGAGTCCAACTCAAGGGGATCTGGATTAAAATTGGGAACGGTTCCGGGTCATGGTTGGGTGGAACGTGGTAGTTCCCAAGTGATTTGGTCATCAAACAGAGGGCAGATCTGCATTGAATTGTTAATGCTGTTTATTTGAGTGTGCAAGTTCAACCATTAACAGAGCTTGAAATTCAGGTATGAAACCCTTGACTGCCTATTCTATTTTCCTAGAATAACTGTTGTTTATACTAGGTAGATGATTTCAATTCATATACTAACCTTGATGGTTTGATTCTCTCGTTAATAATCTGCTAGGGTTTGTATTCTTAAAATTCTAACCTTAGGCTGTAAATTTTAATATATGTTGTCTATTACCAGGGTTTGTATCCTTAAGATTGTTTTTGTATTATTCCAAGTATTTAGTTTATGCTTACTATAACTAGGTTTTGTTATCAGTAGTATAATTATTTATTCCTTGGGTTTTAGTAGTTTGCTGACATATTACATTTGTCAGCAAAGGCTTGTTTCAAGCTTTAAATTAAAACTAGTTCAACAGTAGATAAACCAAAATGCTAAATATGACTATTTAGTAACAGAACTAGAATATAAATTAAATCTACTAAGAAAGGATTATATCTAAAACAAATCTAATCAAATCATTATGGACCTTTCAAGTTCTGTCTCCATATTACAAATTAATATTAAAATAATCCACATACATAAAACAACATTATAAATAATCAAAGGAGGCATCATGACCATCCATGTGGTCCTTTGATCCATAGGATCTCAACTTAGTGCTTTAAAAGTTTGTTGTAAAAGAATGAATGTAACAGGTTAATTAATGGGATAGCATTAACAAAAATTAAATGCTCAGAACAGGAATGAAAAACAAGACTGATAAAAAGATGCCAAGCAGAAAACACAGAAACAGAGTCATAAACAGAGTTGATAACGGATTTCACCCCCTCCACTGGGCTACGTCTCCAGGCCCCTCTCCAATAGGAACCGATCCAATTAATCTCTTAAAATGGTACAAAAAGGTTCTGGTATCAACTTCAGCAATTGTAAAACAGAATGCTGGACGGAAAGTCTTCAAGACTCCTCTCTGTGGAATTACAATATGGTCTTCAAAAGATAAGGACCCAAAATGTAACAGAGAGTACAGTCGACTCTAATACAAACAGCAATCTGGAAACTACAGCAAAACTCCCCAAGCTTCTATACCAGAGAAAAAAAATGCCCCCCTGCTCTCAATGAACTGTGTCCCCTTTATTGGTCATCTTTTCCGTTACAATGAGCAAAGAAAACCGTTCAAGAAGTGTGACTGTTCACCTCCTTCTGCCAAATGCCCAGACCGTTCATCTCCCTAGCGACGTTACCAGCATATGGTATCAAGATTCTGCAAAAACGATTCTGAAATGTCCCGTGCAAATGCATTGCTGAGTACTGGAATCGGAAGGTTTAGTCATCTAAGCTTCCGCCATTGGGGAAGAAGACAAGCAATGGCTCCGACAAACTCCATCTCCATCAGCTGTTGGTTTTCGAGCCGGAAGCTTTAGCCATTTGTTTTCCGTAGTTGCGGACGGGGAAGAGGTCTTGTGAGCTCCGCCATTGCGGCTCTCGAATTGCTCCGCCTTCCAATCCATCTGAATGTCCGCTGAGCTTCCTCGTTGCGGCTGCCGGAAGCCTTTTTTCTTCCATCGTTGTGGCTGCCGGAAGCCTTTATGCTTCCGATCCTTCTATCTATGTCATTGCGGAAGAGAAATAACTCCGGCTTTCGAACGTCTTTAAGTTCCCCCCATTGCAGAAGGAAAATCACTCCGCCGTTGTGGAATCAGAAATGATTTCGACCTCCGATGTTGCGGAAGGAGAAAATCCCCACCATTTCGGAAGGGGAAAAGCTTCCGCCATTGCGGATCCCAGAAGGCTTTTGAGTTCTGACGTTGTGGAAGGGAAAAGCTTCCGACATCTGATCTGTGGAAAGAGAAAAGCTTGGAAGCTCCCACCGATGTGGAAGTGAAATTCTTCCGACCTCTAATCTGCAGAAAGAGAAAATCTTCCGATCTATGTATTTTGTTTTTCCGTCCGATTTCTTCAAACGTCGTTTCTATGAACCATGTACCATATTGGATCTTTCAGAGGAATAATCCGCCGGATCAATCCTCCCCATTGGAGAGCTTTTGGACCACCAAAAGCCTGAATTATTTTGCAAGTAAGTGACGGTAAAGTTCCCTCACTTTACCAATCTCCATCCATCTCACTTTGCTAAGATGCCTTCCTTTCATCCCCACTCGAAGGTACTCAGCATTCCCCCTTCGTGAAGTTCTTACATTTCTGTCAAGAATAGCATCATCCTGTAAATCTCTCATATATTCAGGTGCCAAATCATCTATGGAAGGAATCTGTATGTTAATTTCCTCATCCATGATCATAGGAGGCTCATACAATTTAAGATTCTCAACATTGACAACTGAATAAATTTGCATCTATGGAGGTAAATTCAAGCAAAAATCATTAGTACCGATCTTTTCCAAGATCTCAAAAGGACCATACCTAATAGGTTTAAGCTTTTTACCTTCACCTTTCATCCTTTCTTTGGTGATGTGTAACCAAACTCTGTCACCTACCTGAAATTGATGATCAATTCGATGCTTATCATGCCTGGCCTTGTACTTCGGCTGGCTCTTCTCCAATTGTTCTTGAACTGCCTGCTGTACTACTTGGATTCTCTGAATGAACTTTAAAGCTTTTCTGCATCATGATGTCCATCCACTGCATCTTTGCCAAAAGAGAAGTCCATCGGTGTTTTTGGCAGATAACCAAAACAAGTTTCAAAAGGATATTTTTGTGTGGAAGAATGAATTGCATGATTGTAAGCATGTTGTATATACTGCAACTGCTCATCCCAAAATTTAGGATGTTTACTACAATATCCTATGAGTAGTTGAACCACTGTTATGTTCACTACCTCTGTTTTCCCATCGGTATGTGGATGAAAAGCTGTACTTTTCTTCAGTTTAGTGTCCATAAGCTCCCATAACGTTGACCAGAATTTTCCCAAGAACCAGGAATCCCGATCAGATACAATAGACATGGGTAGCCTGAAATGTACCCAAACATTTTGAAATAATAAAAGATTTGTTTGTTCAGCAGTGATCTACTTGTTACATGGCATTAAGATACACATTTTGCTGAATCTATCCACAACCACATACAGGTAATCATGCCCTTTTCTAGACATAGGTAGTCCCCCTACAAAGTCCATAGAAATACTTTCCCAAGGATGAGAAGAAACTGGAAGAGGTGTGTACAAACCCAATTTCCTATTGCTAGGCTTACTCATTGCACACATAACACAACCCCTTATATATTTAGCTACAGTTTCTTGCATTTGAGGCCAATAACAATGATTCTGCAATACAGACAACGTTTTACCTACACCAAAATGTCCTGCAATCAATGAATTATGTGCCTCTCGGATCACATGCACTCTTTCTTTCTCTGGAATACAGAGTTTACCGAGATGATACAAGAGCTGATTATGCACATAATAGTTCTCTTCTTGTTTACCATGTATTAGTGATGCATATACTTCCTTAAAATCTTTATCTTCTACATACTGTTCAATATAACTTTCATGTGTTAATGAACTGTTCTGAAGAATGATTGAAGCATTCATAGGTGGCCTTGATAACATGTCTGCTGCTTTATTATGAATTCCCTTTTTGTATTTGATTACAAGATGAAACTCCTATAAGAACCCCATCCATCTTAAATGCCTACTCTATTGTATTTTAGTCTGAGATTGTAAATATTGAAGTGGCTGATGATCAGTATGTATGACTGTCTCTTTTCCCATGATATAATGTTTCCACTTCTTCACACTCTGTACTAAAGCATACAATTCTTTGTCATAGGTCGGATAGTTACTTACCGCAGTAGAGAATGTTTCTGAATGGTAACAGACTGGCTTCCTTCCTTGCATCAAAACTGCTCCCATGGCAAACCCGTTGGCATCAGTTTCGATCTCAAATGGCTGCTGCAAATCTGGCAATGTCAAAACTGGTGCTGTGCTAATATTTTCCTTCAAAGTGTCGAAGGCTCTCTGATGCTTGACTCCCCACTGTAAAATTTCTTTAACACTTGTTAATGCATGTAAAGGCACAGCAATGGAGGAAAACCTAGAAAGGAATTTCCTCCAATATTGAACCGCACCCAGAAAAATTCTGATCTCAGTAATGGTGTTAGGCCGTGGCCAGCTTACAATGACAGCAACCTTGGCTGGGTCCACTCACAGGTGGCCTCCACCAATAATATGGCCTAGATATACTAAAGAATTTTTAGCAAATTCACACTTAGACATTTTTACATAAATCTTTTCCTTTCTTAGTACATCTAAAATTTTCTTCACATGTACAACATGCTCTTCCCAAGTTTTGTTAAACACTAGGATATCATCTAGATATAAAATTACAAAATCATCAATGAATGAACAAAAGACATCATTCATGACCCGCATGAAAGTAGCAGGAGCGTTACATAGCCCGAAAGGCATTACAAGCCATTCATACAAACCCTGTTTTGTTTTAAAAGCTGTCTTCCAAGCATCATGCTCAGCAACATGGATTTGATGATACCCACTACACAGATCCAATTTTGTAAAGTAAGTTGCATGTTTCAACCAATCAAGCAAATCATCAATACGTGGAAGAGGATACCTGTTTTTTATGGTGATTTTGTTAAGGGCCCTGTAGTCGATACACATCCTCCACGACCCATCCTTCTATGGAACCAAGACTATGGGAGATCCACAAGGAGAAGTGTTGGGCCGGATGACCCCCTTCTCAATCAGCTCCTGAACTTGCTTCTTGATCTCCTCATTCTGCATTACAGACATCCGGTACATGGCTATGTTCGGGAGTGGCACATCTTGCTGCAAATGTATCTCATGATGAATCTCTCTCTTCAATGGTAACCTCTTCGGATCTTGAAACAAATCATCATATTTAGAAATGATGTCAATCATTTTAGATTTATGCTTAGGGTCACATTCTTCAAAATATTTAGAGACTTCATCATTTTTCATCTTAACCATCATCAACACAAAATTCTTACTAGCATTTACCAACCTCTTCATTTGCCCTGCAGAGACTATTGCTAGATTGGTTTTCATCTTATGTGCCCGTACAATATATTCCATACCTTCTTTAAAAAGATGATACTTATTCTGCTCTCTATAAAAGACTGCTTTCCGGTCATACAAATATGGACTCCCAAGTACAATCCCGCAAATTTCAAGTGGTACTACATCCAATTCTACCCCATCCCTAAACTTTTCAGTAATTGCAAATTTTAATACACATTTCCTTGTAACTTGCAATCGTGTATCATTAGTAACCCAACCTAGAGGATAGGGATTTTCATGAGGCACAGTAACTAAATGCAACTTCTTAACCACTTCTTCTAATATCAAATTTACTTGTGAACCACTATCAAACAATGTATCAATCTTTGTGTGATTTGCAATGACACAAACATGAAACAGTGCGCTTCTATCTTTATCATTTTTCTTAGAAGTAGATGGCAAACTTGTACTTGCACTAGAACTTGATTGTGCATCAATGGGAAGTGAGATACTTTTATCCTTACCTTGGATTCCGACAGCTGTAACCTTTGTTTCATCACCTGAGTCGGATCCCAAGTCTTGAACAACTGCTGCAGTAGCTTTTTATTTTCCTTTATCTTTGTTTCCCCTGTACTTCTTTGGCCTTAACTCCGGATGAAGTTTCCAACACTTAGAGACATCATGTCCCTTCTGACAGTGCGAACATGTAGGCTTTTCACCTTCTTTCTTAACAGTAGCCATATTCTTTTTCCCCTTATCTTTACCTTTTGATTTGCTATCAAATTTAAATGAATTCTTCACAAAAGTATCATTAGCATGCCTACCCCTGGCTTCTAAATGGGTAGCTTGAACAGATACATCATATAAATTACTGGGATTAAACATTAACAAAGTATTCTTCAAATAAGAATGCATGCCACCAATGTACTTAAGAAGAGTTTCCTGTGTATCTAACGAAACATTCAATGCAATAGCCCTCTTTCTAAATTCATGAGTATAATCTTGAATGCTTTGTCCTTTAGCTTGTCTAAACATTTGCCAATTCATGGTTAATTGTTGCATGTGACCTAAAGGATAAAATTGCTTCCTCAATACTTCAATGAATTCATTCCAAACTGAAATAATTTTACCATTCTTTCGAAGATCTTGCTGAATCTTGCTCTCCCACCAAGTAAGAGCCATTCCACTCATTCTCAAAGTGGACAATTAAATCCTGGAAGGGTCATCATTAATGCCCTGCACCCTGCAATATACTCCAAGCTTCTTGATCCAATCGTCTAATTTTTTAGCATCTACATCTCCATTATAAATAGGTAATTCAAACTTTACATCCAATTTGAAATAAGGCAGATTAGGACTTGCATTATGAGAAGTATGAGAAGAAGAAAAAGTCTATTTAGTATCAGGAGGATCACCATCACCTCCTACTCCTTTACCCTTTTCTTCCGGCTTCACTTCTGCATCTCTGGATGAAGATCCTTCTTCTTTCTTCTTCCTTTCTACTCACTCTTCGAGTAGAAGTTCCATCATGGATTTCATGCTCATAAAAGCCTACAGAAACTCAGTTTCAGACATAACAGGTTTTTCCTGTTCGGTATGTCCTTCTTCTTCCCCTCATGGAGAAGACATTGTTCTTGAGAATGTCCTCCTGGAGCCAATCTCAGGATCTCCTTCAACTAATTCTCCTTCACCAAGCTTTAACCTGGACCTGGTAAGCATTCACAAACTTGCACAACAGTCAACCAGTTCTGATACCATAATATGATCCATAGGATCTCAACTTAGTGCTTTAAAAGTTTGTTGTAAAAGAATGCGTGTAATAGGTTAATTAATGGGACAGCATTAACAAAAATTAAATGCTCAGAACAGGAATGAAAAACAAGACTAATAAATAGATGCCAAGCAAAAAACACAGAAACAGAGTCATAAACAGAGTTGATAACGGAGTTCACCCCCTCCACTGGGCTACGTCTCCGAGCCCCTCTCCAATAGGAACCGATCCAATTAATCTCTTAAAATGGTACAAAAAGGTTCTGGCATCAACTTCAGCAACTATAAAATAGAATGCTGGACGAAAAGTATTCAAGACTCCTCTCTGTGGAATTACAATCTGGTCTTCAAAAGATAAGGACCTGTTGAGGCCTGAAAAATCGCAGGCGGCAACAATAAGGGATTCTCCCCAATCAGCGTTCCCAACTAGCTCGCTGACTATTTGGTATAGGGAATCCGTCCGGTTTGCGGTCCGGCTATCGTAGGTCAAAGTAACAAACAAAGGCTTTACCGGTTGCGGCCCGGCCCACCGAGTTTTTGTATTTTGACTTAAAGGAATGATATGCACGTGCCTAATAAAATGCAGGTTGGTTTAAATGCAAGGGGCGGTCACAAAGTGATGCGCAGGTTCTTACCTCTCGTCTTATGCTCACAAGCAAACAAACCAGATACGAACAGAAATAACTAACTATCTAAACTATCCCTAGGGAGCGAGACTATCATCTTAACTGAGCAATACAAAATCACATACGGTAAGAAAAACCACAGATAGCTGATACTTTTCCCACAACACATGAAAACTATAAATATTCAAATAACCAGTTAGCCGATCATTTTATAATAACAATTATTACTCATAGTGCAAATGCATCCCAGAAAAGACTGCAGAATAATTAACAAGAACTTAGGTTCGAAACATCAAATATCCTTACAGCGCATGAAATACAGCTGAACACGAAATAGTTCTTCTTCAGCATTATTCATTGAATAGCATTGGTACATTTCACCTCTTTACTCTTTCCAGCAGACAAAATTGCAGTTCACTTCGCAAAACGAAATAGTTCCTCTTACAAGTCAACAATTACAAAATTTTCTAAGGGAAAAATCCCTCCTTTCATCGAGCTTCCCATTATTTAAACTACCACTCATCCCTCTGGGTTCGCTCAACGTGTCTTTTCAATGCCCTTGACGATTCAGTTTCTTTCCTGGTCGTTTCACCTTCTCCATCATTTCCACAGGCATTTATTTTCTGACAGTAACCGCTAAAAAGAAAATGTCCCATCGGCGCCTCGGTCATTCGTTCACGTTGTCCTTTCCGGCGCGATGCTCTGCTTCAGTGATTCATGAGATGATCTCTGCATACAAACTTGGTGCATTATCCATTGAATTCAGACATTAGGCATCCATAATTTTAAATTATAATGATATATTCACAATGAGCTAGCCTAGTTCATCCGGGTGAGGAACTGCGGAGGCTCGGAACGGAAACGCAAAGGTAAATCGGCAGTCGAGCAGTTCTTAGATCGGATGGGAGAAGGCTCCAGGAGCCGCAACGGCGGAGGAGTGCCAGAAGAGGGGAAACGAAACACGGGCATCGTAGGTGATCGGGCGGCGGAGAGGAGTGGATCGGACGACAGACTACTCTTCCACCCGCAACGGCGGACGGAACACAGGCTACAAAAAGGCGAAGGAGGCTAAAAAAGGCGGAGTTCGGGTGTCGGGTGAAACTCACGTCGGGGCCCGACTTTATCTCCCCAGCCGCAATGTCGGGTGAACCGGAACTCTGGGGCAAGCGACTCACAACCCGAATCGGGTGTCG
>LPNX010221280.1:602219-616789 GCA_001517045.1 Pseudotsuga menziesii | reverse complement strand
TTAAACCTTTTTCTTCGCACCAACAAAAGACCCACAGTGTTGGCCCTTTCAGCAACAACCTGCGCACAGGTTGCAGTCTCACCCGAAACAGCTATGGGGTGCCGCAACAGAAACCTGATTCTACGGCACCCCATAGCTATTTCGGGTGAGACTGCAACCTGTGCGCAGGTTGTTGCCGAAAGGTCCAACACTGTGGGTCTTTTGTTGGTGCGAAGCAATAGGTTTAAACCCAATTCTGCCCTATTTCCCAACAAATTGGTTCCATTTCTGGGACTTGAACCCGGGTCTCTTAGGTGAGAGCCGAGTATCCTAACCAACTAGACTACAATGGAACCAATTTGTTGGGAAATAGGGCAGACCCGGGTTTAAACCTTTTGCTTCGCACCAACAAAAGACCCACAGTGTTGGCCCTTTCGACTACAACTAGAAAGTGAAGGCGTCAAAGGATAAAAATATTGAAGACACACCCGGTTTGACAAGCGAAGAGCTTGATGTGGCTTTGTCAAAGTCCACAGAAGTCCTTACTAAAAAGTGGTCATAGTTTGCCGCTGTGCACTTGGATTTCATCCATGGTGTCGCATAGAACATATCGGAGCTGAAGGACTTAGCAGCACAGTCGGTGATCGACACTGTCGCCAGCAGTACCCCAGTAAGTATACAGCCCGACTTAAGGGAATGGCCGGCTCGAGAAAACAAGGGCCAAGTCTCTACCACTGCCCTCGTCATAACTGATGCAGAGATGAGCATGACAGTAGGCATCGATTACACCAAAATTTCCATGATGGAACTACAGCTGTGCCAGTCCGCTATTACCAAAGAAATCCAGGCCTGAGCTCATTACTCACAAAAGCAGTTGGACGATACCATGAAGCAGAATGATAGCCTCACAGCACAGCTGGAAGCAGCAGAATAGCGAAAGAGAGATGCAGAACGTAAGCAGATTACACTGGTCTGACTTTTGGATGAAGCATGTCGAAGCCTTCCTGACTTCGACGTGTAGCTGGTAGAAGAACCAGAGCAATGACTAGGCAGGCTGAAAGATTATGCACAGCAGTCCCGAAGTGAAATTAAGAAGCTAAAAACAGAACATGAAACTCAGATCGCGGAGCTTCAACTTCGCATCCTTCCAGGAAGTCCACCTGAGGTCAAAGAGCAGCGCCGTGCAGACATTCAGGCATCAGCAGCGAAAATTTTAGATATTGTGGACGGCGCAGCAAAGTTGCTTGGAGACAGTGTCAAGGCTTGGACATCTCTTCAGGAACACCCAGAACTAGGACAGCTACAAGAAACTATCAAGCAGCGGCAGGAAGAACTGGATACAGTTAAAATGGAAATTAAGACTTTACCACCCATGGAGAAAATGCTTAAAGTAAAGCGCAGCAAGGAGCTTCAGCAGCAAATTGAATCGTGCAGGATGAAAGTGACAAAGTTGGAAAACTCTATACAGCCACTTGTCAGCGAATCCTGGGAACTAAGTACTACTGTGGATAACCAGTTAAAAATTCTAAAGGCATATGATGCAGTCGCACAGGAAAAAGCCAGCGAAGTATCATCCACAGCTCTACAAGAGTTGGTAGACAAGGAGAAAGCAGCTGATGACATCATGCACAGTCTCAATACTTAGTTCACCACCTTCGCAACGAAGCTTTCCCCGCTAGCAGACTAGCAGAGTGTCCCGGGACGGGCCACTAATGAGTCTTAGGGGCCTGTTGGGATGTCTATTTTAAGAGTCTCTAGTTTTGGATAACTCCGTGGTTTTTGTAAGTTTGTAAGCGGAGTTATGGTTCAAAATAGTCTTAGGGGTGTCGGGGTTAAGTTAAAGCTTTCTTATTGTAATAAACCCATGGTTTATGTCCAGGGTTGAGGGTTCGAGGTGCCCATGGTTTAAGCCCAGGGTTTTGTAATAGTGCGCTATATAAATAGGCACTCCTGTAAAGAAAGAAGGTTAGGCTTTTTATGTATAAGGAATTGATGCGGAGCTACGGCTATTTTGTAAGGAAAAGGTTAAGTCCCAACTGTGTGCATGGACGACCTCTGCAGCTGTGTGCACAGAGGGTATTTTGTAAGAGGTTAAGAATATCTACAGCTGTGTGCGCAGAGGCCTGCTGCTGTGTGCATGGCTTTTAAGGACAAGAAGAGATCTGCAGCTGAGTGCACAGATCAGAACTGTGATTTTGTAGCAAGTTGAATAAAACACAGTTCTGTGGACGTAACCCCTACACTGGGGGTGAACCACGTTATATCTGGTGTTGTGGTTCTTGTGATTGTCTCTGTTTCTGTTTATCTTTCTTGCATTAATAGCTAGATATATCTGATAAATAAGATCACTGCTAATAAATAGCTTCGCTGCAAATTCCCAGTAAAGGGTTGAGCAAGTCACTTTGTGTTTATTTATATGCAAGCTATATATACTAGTCGAAGCTCTGTGTTGATTGGATATAGCTTGTTAGAGACTAAAGGTACAGTAATATCCCTCTTCTGCTTGCAGAAACCTGATTCTGCGGCACCCCATAGCTGTTTCGGGTGAGACTACAACCTGCGCGCAGGTTGTTGCCAAAAGGGCCAACACTGTGGGTCTTTTATTGGTGCGAAGCAAAAGGTTTAAACCTGGGCCTTCCCTATTGCCCAACATCTCTAAGGATCTCATTGTGGCTATTCATAAGGAATGCAATAAAATAGTCATTATGGTGTTGGTATATTGTGTGACCAAGCAATCCCACTTCTATGCTTTACCACTAAATTTTACATCCTCGCTGGTGGCATAAAAAAAATTTGATCAAGTTTTCAAGCTCCCCAACATGCCCACTTCTGTCATGTCTAACAGTGAGCCACCTTTTTCCAACATGTTTTTGAAGGAGTTTTTTAAACACTGGGGTAGTGAGTTGAATATCAACACATCACATATCCCTCAAATAGATAGTATGATAGAAGTAGCCAATAAGTGCATGAAAAACTACTTGCGCTACTTTTTGTCGAACATACCAATGGGACAAATGAATCCCTAGCAGGGATGATTTTAAGGGTGAATTTTATCCCAATGGCAAATTTTAAGGGTTACCCAAAAAAAAGTGGGCAAATTTTTATATTAAAATGTTTTTATTTTATTTAATAAATTCACCCATTGTTTATTTTATATATAGCTGCCCCAAGGTAAATCACATTCATCCTAAAAGAGGGAAAAACTGGAAAATGAATATTAGCCCACGAAAATATTTATTTTTTCCCACATTCGCCCGAATTTTTCTGATTTGGAGGAGATATTTTCCCAAATTCGCCCGATTTTTTCCGATTGGGAGGAGAAATGAAGATGGTTCATCGGATTTATGGATAATAGGTTGAAAAAATGGTATTTCTCCCAGGATTTATGGATAATACGATTAAAAATTTGGTATTTCTCTCTATCTGCTTACATTACATGAAAATGATGGACAAGCTAACAAAGGAACAGATCTCTGAGTTTAAGGAGGCTTTCAGTTTGTTTGACAAGGATGGAGACGGTCAGTACTCACAAATCCCCTTCAATTATTTGTCTTTCTCTACATGTTTTCAATCTTTGCTTCTTCTGTAAGAATAGGAAGAGATGCAATGTATTTAGCTTATCTGGGTTGTGAAATTTTGAGTTTATTTAGTAGGCACACAAACCATAGCTATGGCTTTCTAGACCTTGGTGACTGTGGTGGTTGCCGCTTCGATAATCACAGTGACCACTGCTATAGGTACTAAGATCTTAGACTCCCTTTCCCGGGCTATAAGATTTACTACTTTGGCTTTTATAGACTCATTTCCTCACTCTAATCCTTAGATATCCATACCTGGTGCTAGGGGGAAGGAGTATGTTTATGGCTCTACGTGCTCGGATTTATGGTCCATCACCACCTTCTTTACCCTCTTCCCACTAGACAATTTGATTTTACCTTTACGATAGGGGAGGGTGCCTTCACGTGTTTTTTTATCTATTGGCCAAATTTGTTTATGTGATGACTTGTGTACTTAGATCGGTTGAAAGCAATGGCATTTTTTATTACCCATTTTATTAGATTCTAGGATTATCCATTTATGTTGGGTAGTTATGGTAGAGGGATGTAAGTAATGGTCACATGGTTAGTACTCTGTAGTCAAATCATTTCCCTGTAACATTATCAGTGTTCTATGGTGAATAGGGGAAAAGGTATTAGATATGGTTCATTCAGTTGGTTCTCTTATTGCTTGATTTGAGTTTTCATAAATCACCATTCATCAAATTCTAAACATTTTTACTTGTATATTTAACTGAAGTTTTTAACCCTCTTTCTGATTGGAGTGGGTAGGAGACTTTTATGAGAGATATGTTTCAATTAGACCTCTTGGTTAATAATTTCGTCAAAGTCACCCAAAAATTGCACTTAGTCTCATTCACATAATGAAGACTGCATTATCACTGAAAACATCTTAGTTTAACACTTTGGAAGTAGTGTAGCCACCTTGACCTGACTCTCATCTTGAAACACTTTGATCAATAATTTTGTCAAAGTCACCCAAGAATTGCACTTAGTCTCATTCACATAGAGTACTGCATTAGCACTGAAAACATCTTAGTTTAACACTTTGGAAGTAGTGTAGCCACCTTAATCTGACTTTCATCTTGAAACACTTTGATCAACTATACCAGGAGCAAGACTTTTGGGTTTTAAGCCTGAGCCATCACTGTTGTGAGAACTCAACCTTGTTGCTAGAGCACAGCTTGATGAGATTTTCCTCATTGGATATTATTCTTTGGCACTCTGTTGGTTTTATTCTGGGTGTAAGTTATAGTATTCAACAGCCATGGAGCTCATTAGCAATTATTTTCCAGGGCACATGGTACTGATTATAAGAGTAGCATATATTTCTTCGCTTTTCCTTCTATTTTTCTTGTTCCCACAATCCTTAAATATGCTAATCACTTCCATTCACTTAAAGTTAGTGCTAATAGTAGTTGGTTTCCCTGGTGATCTATTTCTTCTTTAGGCAATGCTGGTTTATGTGGCTTCTATCGAAGATCATGGATGTTTTCATTTTAAAGAGGTTAGTCCTCCTTCAAAGATGACAAGACAGGGGATTTAATCTTTTTTCTATTTGATGCATCAACTATTTTTAGTTGTACTCATGTGGTGAGTTATTCTCAGGTAGTCTATAACAGGTTAAAGATCTATCTTAGTGTTTAGTCTCCAATTTTGTCAAAAAAATTGTTTATAAATATCTACTTTTAAGATAACAAAGTCACAGTTTCGAAGAACATATTCTCTTTCCCTTTTCCATGCTTCCATTCTGTTTTCATTAGAAAGTAAGTTGACCTAGACAAAGATACTTGTATCCTTTTTTTTTAGTAGTAGGTAGACATTGTGTTTCATCGAAAGGTGGAATGGTGAATCTGTTGTCTAATGTAGAGCCTTTCCTGCTTATTGGCTTTGCAGATCAAAAGAGACATGTTTCATTTTTAGTGAACTCAATGCCCACTAGGTAAAACTGTCAAATCAATTTCCTTCACAAGATTGCACTAAAAGATTGGCATTGGTTGTAAATTTACGATTCAAATCTAGCCAGCTATTGTCATATTAGCCACTTATCCTTTTAGTTTGGGAAGTAGAATAATTGACCTCAGGTTCGTCCAAAATAATTAGTAGATAAATCTATAACAAGTTTAGTAATTAATATCAATAATTAGTGCCTAATTAGTGCCAATGAAACTGAAATTGGTAAACAATTTTTAAAACATCATGAATATTTAAAAGATAATGTATTACAAGATTTTTGAAGTTCGGGATTTTAATACTGGTATCTTTTTTCGTGTGATCCAAGTGTGCATACTTTTGACAAAATATGATCGTCTTTATGTCTATCTAGAGTGGGAAGGAATAGCAAGGTCCCATGATACAAGCACTATTACAGTTCCAAATTGAACCTTTATGGGCTTCCATTAAACACTTTGGGACTATATAGAAATGTTATTTCAGAGCTTGCAACAATAATTTTCAAAATAGAGCAAGATTTCCCAAGTGCACTGTTTGATTTGTCCTTTCTTTCCATAAATTTCATGAATACATAGGAATTAGACATCATTTTCCTTACGGACACATAATGGAACTGATTGTGTGCTAGAAACTTGTAGTTGTGTCCCATTTCTGTCGAAAAAATTATTTGTGGAAATAAATTTCCAACATGAGAGTGGGTGCAGTGGTGGCTACCTTCTCTTCCTCTTCTTGTTGGGCATGGAAGCCATAGCCCTTGCTCTAAGTTCTTCAATGTCCATAGTGTCGAAATTGACTTCTGCACTGAACTTCTTTGACTTGGCAAGTAAAAAATGTAATTGGGGAGGTCAGACCCTCTCTTACTCTTACGGTTTGCTCTACCATGCCCTATCCTCTCACCTTTGTCTTCGTTGGTCATTTCTTTCATCCATTTACCAGTTGCCATGAGGTAGAAACAAGAAGCTCTATGTCTTTGAAAGTTCCCCTATCAACTACTTAATGTGTGGCAAGGGCAACACTCATTCCTAGTGGTTAATCCCTGGATCTTTCAATTTCTTCAAAATATGATATAAAGCCATAGGAATTGTTGAAAATTTTCCAATTTTTGTTTGATTTCTTTGTGAAAATATGATATTAAGCCATGAAAATTTATAGGTTTTTTTTTCAATTTGTTTTGTTGAAAATGCATCATATACTTCACTATAAGTCAATATAGATGTACATGATGCTTTTAAAATCCCCAACCGAAAAGTTGATACACAAAGACTTCTGCATTTTTTATACATATAAATCTAGGGGGGGTTCTTAAAATCATCCCTGCCTGCATGTGAAACCAATCATGGTTGTGGCTCTAATATGACGGAATGAGTGGAGGTATCATGCCCATAGTTCGGAACATGGGATATATGGGAAAGGAGCTGAGGTAACATTCCTGCTCTAAGAACTTTTGTTGTGGGAGCATGCTTTCCTCATGGTTCTCATTCAGGAGCTAAGGGCATATGATTGCTCTGCTGTGGGAGCTGACATGCCTCACAGGACAAAGCAATTGAACTTCCAAGCCTAGTTGAACCATGCAAATGGGCTATGGTCTTTGTTGGGAATTAGCTAACTAGGAAAGTTGCCTGAACTAGTATTGCAATGCTACCTAATTTTCAAGAACCCTTAGTCTGAAGACTCTGAACGACATTGCGATTTACATAGTGCTAAGTGGGATAACTTGCAGGTTACTGCATGGCTGAATATTCCCTTTGTCAAAAAGGATCTGTCTGACATATTAGTAACTGGTCACCCCACTACTTCTACATATCCCTATTTTTTTCTGTTGAGCCTTTGATTGTGCTTCCACACAGTTTGGGGGTCCTAAGGAAAGAATAATTTCATGGGAAAGGTTGGGTGGAAATCGGATGGTAATTTAAGAGTTGTCCAGGGAAGGAGTTGGATATAGCAATTCATCCAATGGGGCTAGTTGACCAAGTGCAGGTATAATCTATTATATTTTCTTGTATATCAAACTAATTTTCGTAATTTTTTTGATAAGTTGTTAATGAACTAATATGACAAACTGTTGGAAATGCCACATGTATCTATGGTTGTTAAGTGGAAGCTTTGCTGGTATGAATGGCTATGGGATTTATTTTACCTCTGCTAAAATAAAAGTGGCCATAAACTTGATGATTGAAAGAGCTGGCGAATTATAGCTCTAAAATCTTGGTAAAAGAGGACTAGGGATGAGACCTATCACTATATCCTATCTTTTCATTATTGTTTCTAGGAAAGATTTTCTAAAATTGTCAATGATATACGTTGGTTTAGTGCATGTAGCTTAGAGAGCAATTCCTATGTTTTTATGACATTCTGGATTGAGTTACTCTGTTGTGTTTTCTGGAGTTATGGCAGCAAATTAGAAATGTTAGTCTCAATATGTTTGTTATATGAAATCATACTTCCATACTTAATTGGTGGATTTTCAGTTTTCTAAACCAGTGTGATTGTGAGGAATTTATTTTCTTACAAAGCTATTCTTGTTGAAACCATGATTGTTGGTAGAGTTGGGCATATAACCTACTTAGAAAAAGGCAAACTCTGTTTATGGAAATTGTGAAGACAGTTAGTAGGTGAATTGATGCAAAATCAGTTTGCTGCTGGAATTTCTGGTAACGGGTAAATTTCTGTTTGTGAATACTGAAAATAGGTATTAGAGCTGTTAACCGCTATTTGTGACTCAAAGAAAATATAGATGTATAATGATGTAGCTTGAGATTAGTATATTACTGATACATGAGGTATGTATTGACCATGGAATGCAAAATTCATGCCCAAATTTCACTACATGTTTGAATAAACAACCACTGGGATTATATCGATGGCATCAGCTTCTTTGGATGGCATTATAACTCAATGAAATCTCTTCTCCATCTTGGTTGTTTGATTTCTGCTTATACCACGAATTTAATTGATGGGTATTGACTATGTTAATTTCATATGTAATTTTCCTTGTATTAACTAACTGAAAAGTTAAGCTCATTAATGGATTTTAGCAAGCCACCATACTGAAATGATGGAGACCTCACCAGAGGATAGCATCTCCAACTATGTCGTCCTCTACCTGTCTGTGGGGATTGCTATCTCATTGGGCATGATTTTGTATAAGCTGTGGTAGTCTGTAACATGCTCAAATAGAACCAGCGATATCACTCCACATAATCAGAATCCTTTAATGGCATAATTTGTTTGTGTTGTTTTTTCTGGGTTGCTGGACTACTGTTTGACAGAAATCTTAACCATATGTATCCCAATTTTTTTATGTTAAATATGCAACTTGCAAGTTGCAATTGGATTTCCAGCTAAGGTATTGGACAACATGCTAAGGGTTTGGATTTAGATTTCTTCCTTTTCAAAATCTCTGTGGTGATTGTGGGAAAAGGAGTACAACTCTGTAAATGGAAAACACAGTAATGAAGCTTCTATGGGCATGTATTTTCAAATTTAAGTTTTAACTTAGAAAATTGCTTTGATGATGGTAAATTGATGTTCTTGTGGGCATTACTTTTGGAGTTTAATTTCTCTTTGCAAATTGATTTGGGGATGAGTTTAAGTGACCATTTATTGAGTCACTAAATTTGGTAATAGGAAAACAAGGACCAAGATACATATGGTTGACAGACATGGGGAAAATGGAGATGCATCGTTTTATGATGAGGATTGGTTAGAAAGGAGACGTTCCTATAAAGAGGATGAAAATGACCCATGTTTTTCCCTCTGCATTAACTATGCTCACTCACATTTCTTTTCAGCTATGAAAGAAGCAGTTAGCCCTAAGGTATGCATAAAGAGCATGGGATGTGTCCTTCTTAGTTTTCCTGTTTTGTCTCATTTGATGCATCTTGTGCTTGATGAGGAAGCTTAAGTAAAGTTGGTACATTTTATTATATCAGCATTATCTCTTTTGATTGCAAATGCTCAGGTGCTTTACTGTTTGTTCTCTTCCTTAGAATCCAGGATCATATATTACAATTGATAATATGAGTGTATTCAACACACCAAGGAAATTTGTTAGGTCTCTGGAACAATAATCCTCCTCCAAAAACACATGTAGAAAATTGCAATCCAAAGGAGAACTTGTAGATTCTGCAGAACCTAACCATGATAATTTCAATGCAATTGATTGGAATATGAACTTAAGTCCAGCTGCCAATGGCACTGTCAATGAATCCACGCCGCACGGGTGGAGACAATCGACATATGATCACAGCTAAAAAAGGAAGGACAATGTGTAGCTGATGGGTATTCAATTAGAAGCAATTCAGGAGAGGGAGATCTACAGAACAGTTCTGAATGGTCAGAAAGTGTGCATAGAACTGATTCTTTGTCACCTGCTTCAAGCGCTGTTTTTTAGGAGATGTTAGATAACGAGGAAGATTACTAGAGCACCGGCCTGACTAAGTTAGAAAAAGAAGCTTATAAGATAGATGATAAGAAAGAAAATTTCTTACCAGCTAATCTCGATTCGTTTGAAGGTTCAAAATATTCTTGCAAATGGCAAGAGACAAAAACATTTTGTACATGTTGGAGAAGAGCATTGTGCTTTATGGAATCCATTCTAGCAGTCTCCTTGTGTGTTGTGTTGGTTGTTCCTGAAATTATGGTGGTTGTCAATTTATTTAGAAAGCAAGAGGAATAACATGTCATGGTTCCCACCTAGGACATTCTATTTTGTGGTCATTTAAAATTAGTAATTTACAAATATTATCGACTTAGTATGCAACCATTGTTTAAATGGGAGTATACAATTTGAATCATCTTGATTTTTTCTTTCCCTTATTCATCAGGCTTTCTTCCATATATTCAATTGCAGAGGGGATTATGATAAAGCATAATTCCATTTATGCACAGTAGGAGGATGAAACATGGAAATATTTCTGCTGCTAGAATGATGTGCGAGTTATGAGGATTTTTGTCCCTTGAATGTAAAAAAAATCTATTGTGAGGTCTCATTCTATATAAATTACTCAATCCGTAAAGTTATAGTTGTGAATTTTTACCATGTCTTCTTTCAATCCAGTAAATGATACATACATCGAGATAAATCTAACATAGTCACTATGCTTTAAATACTTAAGGTTTAGTCTGATTGTGTAGAAGGAATAGTCTAGGCTGAACAAGGTTAAGAACCAATGGTCAATTGTAAAATCTGTGTCATGAATTATGACAGTTAACTTCGTGCAGTTGTAGTGTTCATTATTTATATTTAAACTGAATATGAATTTCTTGTCCACCCTGCAATCTTTTTAAATCATTGGACCAACATGCTATCTTGTTATTTCTAGATGGGTATATTGCAGAAACAACATAAGTATGAACCTCCCAAGCTATGTTGAGAGCATAAGTGTGGGTCTTGTATCCACTGTGAGAATGTGAGTGCCTGATAAGCATGATTTTACTTTGAGCCTTGAGCTTTTCCTACTCAATAAAAAATGAAGGGGGAAGTTTGCAGAATTGATAGATTGTCTATACAAATAAACATTTGAATTTTTATTAGATTCATTTGATATTGAGAAAGCTTAGAGGTATTTTATATGGATTGGTGTTATTATTATATTTTGACAAAATCCTCCTCTTCTCATAGTGTTGAAAGCATGTCCAGGGTATCTATTATGCCAAAGTTATCCAGAAATTGCATCTAGCCCCAACCGCTTGAAATGACCTTCTTGCACTAGTGAGACAGCCATTGAGTGGCAACATGTATTAGGGGGTTTTGAATTCTAGGCTCTATTTCTCCACAAAAGAGGTGTAAACAAACCTTAAAAAAACAGACCTGAGTTAACTTCAGACCCTATAAACCAAGTCTGAGTGTGATTTAGGTGATTTTGGGCAATCTCTTGATGCAGAAAAGAGCGATATGGCATGTGTTTGAACTTTCTATGTAAACTTGGTTTGATTTCTTAATATTAGGACTAATAAAAAAGTGTTCTTACAGGTGGAAAATGAGTATAAACTTGAAGAAATGTTGTTTGGGAAGCTGGAGTGAATTACATGAATTGGGCTACCCAGATGGCTGTGGGAATGGATACGGGTGTACCCTAGGCAATGTGCAAACAGGATGATGCACTAGACCCTATGGTGAGCTCTATTAACAACACCCTCTTAGATATTTATATGATAATATCTTTAACTGGGGATTTGGTGACCCCTGTGTCTAGATGAACTTGTCAAATTGTATCAAAATATTTCACCAATTGCATCAATTGAATTAGTTACCTTTGCATATTCTGTACAATTCATACTAATGGAATTTAAAATAACTAATTAGTGTAGACACAAATAAATTGTCACTTTTCATTTTGATGATTGACTACTACTGAGTGTAATTGAAAGCAAAATAACTACGATTTATTAGATTATGGGGTTTTCAGGGTTCTGCATTCTATTTTTCTTAGTCTTGTAATAATCAATGTTGAGATATCCAAGATTCCATTTTTTTACCTTATTTATTCTTTAATATTTGAAACAGATAAACACTTGCAATGGTTTCCACTGCAACAACTTTGTACCTAACAATCCTTATAAGCCAACAATGTGGACGGAAGCATGGAGTGACTGGTACTGAGATTATTTTGTAGTAAATTTCAATTGATGGAATAACAACTTACTTTAGTTCACGCTTAAATTTATTTTGAACTTCAAATTCTGTTCAAAAGAAGTAAGAAGTTGAAGGAAATCCTAGTAAGGCCTCCTTTGATAAACTGATATTTTGAAGATTCTAAGCTCTGCAGTAAAAATTTTATTGTGACAAATTGAAAATTGAAAATATGCAGCAATGTTTATTGTCAGTTTTAAATGTAATTCCAACTTATAATAATATGAAACATTGTGTCTAGTTTTCTAGGTATAGTGAATTTGGAGGTGCATCTCCTCATAGACCAGTGGAAGATCTGGCCTTTGCAGTAGCCCTCTTTTTTGTTAAGGGTGGATCTTTTGTAAACTACTAGATGGTACGATTTGCACATGATGAATTGGATTGACCTAGCATGTGACATTCATATATGGAAATTTTGACTACAATATGTGCTAATCTAATGGGTTTCTCTTCCAGTACCACAAAGGAACAAATTTTGGTCGTACTACAGGAGGGCCTTTCGTTGCAACCACTTATGACTATGATGCACCCACAGATGAATATGGTACATTTTTATCTTGGATGTGATTAAATACTTTTTTGACAATATTCACTTCAATTTGATGCACAATATTGCACAATTGTGAGAAGTTTTTCCAGGATTTAAATTTCATTCTTAAGCAATTTATTAGGTTGTCAATTTGTTTGAAAAGGAAAGTGGATTCTGTGAATTTTCTTTTCTTGGGCCCAATGTAAGACAACTGCAATAAAAAGAGCATTGTCAGAAAATTTAGAAAACAACAGAAAGATTGAGTTTTTATTCTTCAGCTATGATGTGAATTTCTTCAAGGCTTATGCAATGCTTTCCTTTTCCTTCCAATTCCCATCTTTCTGAATAGTGAAAGGGATTTTGACCTTTGGAACACAACCTATTGCTTTTGACTGTTTATCTTTGGAAGGACTTATTAGGCAGCCAAAGTGGGGTCATCTTAAGGAATTACACAAAGCCATAAAGCTTTGTGAGCTTGCTTTAGTTAGTGGCAATCCTGTTGTTACATCTCTTGGGAATTTCCAGCAAGTAAGCTTCTTTGAATGTGCTGTAGATATATGCATTCCATATAGAAATAAAATAGAAAGGTTTCTCCTACTTTTTTAAGAAGGATGCTCTGTGGGCTAAAACTGACTTATCCATTGTCTGTTCAGGCTTATGTGTATTCTCCAGGAGCTGGAAATTGTGCAGTATTTCTTGTAAATTATGATTCAAATTACATTGCAAGAGTCATATTTAATGGTCAACACTTTAAAATAGCTCCGTGGTCCGTTAACATTCTCCCTGATTGCAGAATTGTGGTTTTCAATACTGCAAAGGTGATAAACTTGAGCTATTAAAATTGGGATTATTGTTTGTTTATTTTTTTTATTTTTTTATATCAATCTCCTAGGATCGAGGCCCTTTTTTCTTTGTTATCCATTCTGAATTTAAGCTCACACAACTTATTAAAGTTGATGTGAAAATTTAAAGTACCTGGATGTTGATCCCTTTTGATGCAATCTGTTTATTTCAATTTGAGCATAAACTAGCAAAATGGAAGTACATAATCTAGATTCAGGTTGCAATCACTGATTACGTGTACCAAACAATTAATCAAGGTCTCCACTATTCCAACTGATAGTAGACAAAGTATATGTGTACATGATATCTTAGAGAGCATTTAATAATAAAACATAAAATAAGGCATTTTGTTTCTGTTATAGTTTTTCCCATTCCTTGTTTGCATGTATATTGTAGCATGTCCAATGCAAAAATATTATATTAATAGATCCTCTTGGTTAATGTGAAGGGATAATTTTCTCTAGATATAGTTGTGTTTTCTAATTATTGGTGTAACATTAAGCTTTCTAGTTCAGTGCACTGCTTTTCTACCTTCCATAGTAAGGTGTGTTTGGTTTTTTTTCTTTAATTTACATACTTATTTATCTTACAATAGGATCTATTTCAATGCTAGTTATTTTGTTTTCATAGGTTAACATACAAACATCACAAATGAAAATGGCACCTATTGGAGGGTTTGATTGGGAATCTATTGATGAAAATATTTCCTCTTTTGAAGACATTTCCATCACTTTAGTGGGTTTTCTAGAGCAGATAAACATTACAAGGGATAATACTGATTACATGTGGTACATAAAAAGGTGAGACATCACACTTTCCTTATCCTGTTTTCTCATTGCAATTTTTCCCTGACTGATGCCAATTAGTGCGGTCAAAGTTGAAAATTTTAGAGGAATTTCCTTGTGAAAGGGCATGATTGGATTTGAATTGTGTAACATTTTTAGTTTGCACTTCTAGATTGTATGTTAAGGTTGCTGCATTTGATTCTTTATCTAAAAACCATGGTGTGGTTTCTTCTTTGTCAAGATAGATAACTGCATCCCTGAGATTTTGCATCTTTCTCCTTTCCTATATA
>LPNX010221280.1:573201-602130 GCA_001517045.1 Pseudotsuga menziesii | reverse complement strand
AAATTAAATTCATGAATGATATTTATATGAAAAAAATATGTTAGTTATGCATATAAATTAAATTCATTTTTGTTTAATTTTATTTACAAGTTCAAGACACATAAATGTTAAAGGACAATAAATTTTTGGAAATTTACAATGAAACTTAGTCACATCATTCTAGATTTATTTTATTAATTTTATTTATAGTCAATTTAGAAAAGTAACTCAACCATGGTTATTTATATTGTGCATAAAAAGTAGTGTAGGAGGTGAGTTGTTATATTGTTCATGTTGATTTCATTATTAATGTTCATTTATCATACTTGCATTGGCCCATATCCATTAAATGTGTGAAACTCAAAAAGTAAAAATTATTGAGACCTTGTTGAGAGAAGAGAAGTACTAAGGTGAATCATAGGGTTCATAAAATTTGTTGTTACCTTCCCATGCAACTATATGGTTTTATAATTTGACCAAAAAATATGTAATCTATCCTAGTTGCAACTTTATAAGTGTTGTGATTTTCAACATTATGCCTACAAGATTGACAGGTGTGGTGTTTGATGGTGCTCAGTTTATTAAGCTCTAATTTAAATGCAAAGTTTTAATTCATAGGCATGTATTTCTAGACACTAATTAAATCGTATCTTGGGCAATGTGGAAGTTGATGGAGATGAACCCTTTATAAAGAATAGTGGTCTCCCAGTTCTTACTATACAGTCAACAGGTCATGCGTTACATGTATTCATAAATGGTGATCTCGCAGGTATTTGTTCATTCAGCATAAAACCTTGGGTATAATTTTACACTTCTCAACTTGTTGCTGTGTTGAGGTTCATATCAACGAGTAACTGGAAATTCTTATTTATGACAGTGATGCTTTTTTTTAGATTAAAGAGGAGTATAGAGAATTTATAGATATACTTATTCCAGGGTTATGTAAATTGTCAGTATGGAAGCACAGAGAATCCGAAAGTAAGGTTTTCATCTCGTGTTAATGGTTTTCATCTCGTGTTAATTTGTTAAGCTAAATATTGGAACAAATAAAAATTTTCTCTTGAGTATGAATGTTGGTCTATAGGTTAGCTTCAAAACCTTTTATGTTGTTGCGTGTGTTCCATGCCTTGTAATTTTTGTTGGGGAGATATCAAACAAGTGAGAAAATCCAACTTGTTGGGGAGATAGTTAGATTTAGATTGTTGGTTGTTTAGTAGGGAAATCCACATATGGACTGTGTAATTACTTCTTACTGTTACACTTCTCCTCTAAAGTCATTCTAAAGAGTTTATCTATCTGTGGTTAAAGAATGTTGGGCCCCATTTTGAGATGGCAAATGCAGGAGTCTTGGGTCCAATAACCTTGAGTGGTTTCAAGGATAGAACAAGGGACTTGTCCTTGCAAAGGTGGTCATATCAGGTTAGGTCCATTTTAACTAGAAGATTTCCTCTTTTGTTATTTTCTTATATTTTAGATGGTATTTTTGTGAACCGAAACACAAGCATAGTTATAGTAGGAGTACATGGATACATAAATCATGACTCAAGACAAAAAATAATTTGTCGTTGATCAGGTGCCTAGAAAAATGAGGAAAAGCTATTTTTAAGGAGAATATGTTCTTATACAATGTCATGTCATCCCCTTCATCAGTTTTTGTTTTACATTGCCCAACTTATGTCTCTGTTTCTCCCACCAATCCCAGATTGTTTTCTGCATTTCCACATTTTGAAATGACATTTCAGAAGAAATATAGAAACATAAAAAAATCAGTTGTTCAAATTAAACTCTGTTGGAATATTTAGGATCATAATTTGGCAATGGTAGATAACTTCCCAATGCTACAGCAGTATCTGATGTCCTGTTAGGTATTTTTTGTGACAATGAACACATGAAAGACCTTTTCTTGATTTCCCAAGCTCCCCTTCTATTGAAATGGACCAAAACTAAGACTAATTTAACACATTCTTACTGATGTGGAAACATTCTTTTTGAAATGTAGTGCTAGGAGTACACCACTTCTTTCTTCCTTGCTCTCCTAGTGAAAGTATTATTCTAAGTTAAGTGACTTGTAGTGTTTCCCTCATAGGAAAACTGTCTTCAACTTCTAAATAGCATGGGATATGTAAAGTGCTATTCTTTGCCGAGTCATTCGACTGTTAGTCTACAGGGTTGTGCTAACTATAATACAAGATTGACTTGCTTATACTTCATGCCTTTTTTCTATTATGGTTGACTAAGACATAGAGTGGGTTATTGTTAATGTTGCAAAAATTGTGTATGACAATAACTTGACAAATGTTTGAAAAATAAAAGTTAGAAAAATGGAAGATATGGACAAAAGGTCACAAAAATATGCAAAAAAAGGATTTGTTGTTTTCTCAAATTGTAGATTCTGGTAACATTGGTTGTTATTGGGATTTGCTTATTGTTTAGGGTAAAAGTCCTTTGACAAGTTGGACTTTCATTTCTTTGCCACAACTTTCTATCCTTCAGAGAAAAATAGATTTCACCTTTTGATAAGAGTGAGGATGAGGTCTTGGAAATCAGACTATGGCTTCCTTCATTTGTGTGACGTATCTAATGAAAACTCTTAATATGTGAGAATGTCCAAAAAATTACTCTTTCAGAAGAGGGATTAATATGTGAGAACGTCCTAAAAGTTAATATGTCCCAATTTTATTGATATTGTTAAAGGATATTTAAGTCCTAAGAGGACCACCCTAATCTTGATATAAATTGACAATTCTAGGCTCATTTTGTCATGGTCAACTTTTCATTTTTCTTCAACCGTCAACTAGAGAAACTTAGTTTTTATCAAAGTTGGGAAGCACCAACAGGTTCTATTTTATAGTAGTATATTGAGGACATCATCTTGGTTCTAGAAGGCATTGTTATCATTGTTTTTTTCTATCGAGGATATTGAAAAGTCCTTATTATGAAACTGTTTGGGTCTTGTAATTTTTTGAATTATTTTATGTGACATTTTGTCTTTTGCCGTTTAGATTTGAATGGTGTTGAAATTGGTTGATTTTAGTCACATTAGTAATCACACCATTATGAATTGTACTATATTGTGACTATATTCTAGAGACACCTTCAAAATAATTTTCAGGTTAGATTGTAAAGTGAGTTTTAAAATTTTATCTGGTAAACCTCATAGAGGTTATTGAGATATGCATATTATCTATAGAATGAATTATTTAGGTTTTATGTGCATTCAATAAAGTACTCATAGACCTTATATCTCTTCAAAACATATTTGGTTTTGATGTGCCTTTGGAACATTAAAAATAGTTACTTTTTAGAATTTTCATTAAGAGCCCCATTGAAGAAACAATATGTTCGACATTAAAAGCAACGGTGTTTGGTTTTATACTTGTCGTTAAACATAAGTTTGAACCAAACAAAGATATGGGAAGAAAATACTATTAAACTTGGGATTTCTCCAAAAGTCGAGATTTATGAGCACAAAGCAATTGTGAACATTCTTGAAGAAGAAAATCTTGTCTAGGTGTAGAAGTGCATCCCTAGTATTGGCTATTTGTATTATATAGTATAGACACCTTCCAGGCCATTTTAATGTTAGGTTGTAAAGTGAATTTTAAAATTTCATCTAGTGAAACTCATAGAGATTATGTAGCTATGCAGAATACATATAACATCCATTCTTTCAGTTTTATGTCCTTCAAAACTGAAACTCATAGAGGTTACTTTCACATTTCTAATGATGAGCATTTGTTTGAGTTGATATGCTTTCACGTATCTCAAACTATATAAGTTCACCTTTCCATGACAATTTGTCAATCATAGGTCTACTAGATTGCCTAAGGGTTTCCTTTTGTATAGTTGCTCCTATGATCACTATTTTCTGCAAAAAAAAAATAGGTCAAGCAGAGTCATTCGTCTTAACTCATAGCTTCTTGTGATGCATATTTGAGAAAATGGCAGGCATAGGTAGCCAATCAATGTACTTGTGACATTTTGTACCATAGTTTCTCATTCATTGAGTAGGTATTGAATGAAATGTCTTTAGTCATAGCTTCTTCTTATGGATATTTGAGATAATGGCTAGTATAGGAAACCAATAAATGTACTTATGAAATTTTTGTACCATAGACTCATTTATTAATTAAATGCTTGTCCTTAATAGCATTGGCCATGGATGATAACAACTTTTTTTCCCCTGATTTTGAAACATTTTCGATTTGAGAAGTGATCACTATAACTGTCTAAGGAGAAAAGGAAAGGGATCAAGGTTCAATTATGTTTTCATATTATTTGAGAACGTAAACCATCTAACATTTAATATCAAAATGTTTAATGTTGAATTTGATTGAAATTATATCCTAACATGTGATTGAAAATGGCATATTCTTTTGTTAGAATATTTATCTTTTAATTATTCTTTTTGCAATTAATCAAAAGCATTATTCAAATGGGTTTATTTGAATTTCATTGTTATGCATTATATTTTTGTGTTATCAAGATGTTGAGATGTCATTATAGAATCCTACTTCATTATGAATTCCGCCAACAGTATATTGTTGTGCTCATGGGTATTTACTATAGATAGTGGCAGTAGAGTGTTTTCACTTGCATGGTTTTATGTTACCATTCATCTCCTCTTTGCATGGTTTTATATATTTATATATTATTTTATAGCAGCCTTTTTTCTGGTGGCACATTATCCATTTTGGATCTTCTCCTTATACAGTGATGATAAAGATATATGGAACACACATGACGGTATACCTTGAGAGATAAAATATTAAATTCCTTGTTTTTGTTGGTCCTATAGGTAAAAAGGTTTGGCTCCCCACCTTTATGGTACACATTGATCTTGTGGGTATAGGGGTTTGCTTACTACCTTGTTGTGACCCTTAGTTGACTTATGGTACTTTTGGTACTAGAACCCTTATTGTTTTTGGTACCATGACCTATTTGATATGATGACCTAACCTTATTATTTTTATTGTTGTTATTTATGTGACCATTTTGACCTTTGGTACCCTATACTAATTCAACCTATTTTTATTTCATTGGTAACCATCCTAAAAGTTGGGTTTGAAGAAAGACCCCTTAGAAGTCCTTTCAAGTTATAAAAACAAGTCCTATCCTTCATTATGAATCCATCCAAGAAGATACATATCACCTCTAATCTTTCTGTTTGGCGTGAAGGAGTATGTTTCTAGGGTTTCATTGCTTCATCCCTCAATTAACAGATCTGAGTTTAAGGGTTTCTTTGTGCTCCCTTATTTGTTGAATCATGAGTTGTGTTGAGTTGTGACAACATGCATATGACCCGTGGACTATGTGGTGTCTCTCATGCTGAGCTGTGACCTTATGCATTTGAATCACGGAATGTGTGGTGTCTCCCATGTTTCCATGTTGGGTTGTGACTTTATGAAGCTAACCCGTGACTGTATTAGGTTGATCCAAGACCATTTTTCTACTAAAAATATAGGTTGTGCTCATTTCTATGGGCTACTCTTGTACTGTTATATTTGGCATCATCCCTATGGGAATGCTAAACCTTATTTTTTACTGTGTAAGGTCTATCCTAATGGATTGTGGCTATGTATGATCTGTCCTAGATGGGCCAAGGACTGTGATGACCTCCCTCATTCATAAAGTGGATTGTGGTAACCTATCCTAGATAGGTCGTGGCTAATTTGACCTTACCTTTCTAGACATGACTTGTTTGGTGTTAATTATGCTAGAGGGAGTTTTGATCTTTTAAGGTTGATTAGTTGTGTTTTGAGATAAATATCACTACTACTATCCTACTAGGGTATTCACACATGGTGGCTGAGATATCTTGCTTTCTGTTGTAAGTATCTAACCTTAACCTACAACACTCTAACCTAATCTCTGTCAAGGTATGCCATATGTTCCTTTGGTGACTTGTCCTTTCAGTGACAAGATCTTAAACTAAAATTATCTAAGTATAATGTTGATCCAAACAGTTCTAGACTAGCTTTATTACTGTTCTTTGTTAACTAGTTATTAAATTTACTGGTATTGCTATTACTTCTTTATTTCCTGTACATTGCTTTCGTTCTTTTTATTAGTTATAATATTGTTCTTGTTTATGTTTTATACATTGTAATTGGTAAATCATTTCGAGGACTAACTTTAACACAATGAGATTTGGAGTGTTAAAGTTGCAAGAGATGAAATTATGTTTTGAATTTATTATAGTAGTATTGTTTTGGATCTAGTTATGTTTTAGATTTGTTTTAGGAATTAAAGTATAAAATTTCAGTTTGTTTAAGATGCAAAAAATGGTTAAATCTGAACTATAAATTTCTATAAGCCAATTGTCTCGCACGAAGAGGCTATACATATTACGTAAGGACTCGGATGGGTTAAATGTTGTGCTATGTTCTTGACAAGAATCTGCAATATTGTTCAACCTGGATTTCTTAGTTGGAAAAATGATTATAGTTTGAAGGAGAGAACACAAAAAAAGAGTGAAGCAAGTTTAAGATGAAAAAAATGGTTAAATCTGAGAGTCCAAGATTGAGCATAATGTGTGATTCCATAAGTTTATCGGTTTCTCAATATTCAGGTCCCCACATGTCTATTGGACCATTAAGGGATGAGATAATAAGTGGAGTCCCCACTTGCCCTGAATCTAGTCAGTACAGTTGTGTTTCACTGAAACCTTATAGTTGTGACTTGTGAGTCTACTTGTTCTATTGTTGATGATGTGATTCATGTTATTTGACTAATGTTGGTGTTCCTCTATTTTTACAATATTTTATAAATCAGTGAAAGATTTGCCAGTTTTTACAATTTTTTTATAATGAAGTGAAATATTCGCCAAGATTTTACAATATGTTATAAATTAGTGAAAGAATCACCAAGATTCTACAACATTATATAATAAAATGAAAGATTCGCCAGGATTTTACAACATTATATAATAAAAAGAAAGATTCACCAAATTTTTTATATATACATATTATATTATTAATAAAATCGCCTTCAAATTTTCCTATATATTGGAGAGATCCACCCATTTTTATACATATAAATCTAGGGGGGGTTCTTAAAATCATCCCTGATCCCTATGGATAAATGGTAGTATAATACAACTCATAATGGTACCACCATGATGACACCATAAAAAGAAGTATATGGACAAACTCCTTTATCATTGAGTTCCAATCCATCTAGTACCTCCGAGGTTCAAGAATCATAAAGCATTGTCATGTCAATGATATATGCCCAAAATAATATCAAATAAATTAGTTTTGAAAAAAAAAATTAGTAATTTGAAAAAATTTAAATAAACCCAATGTTTACAAAACATTTCCATCAATTATTTTAATGTTTTATATATTATTCTGTGGTATAACATTTCAATATTTGTTATATATGCCATCTTTATTTGAGCATTAGGTTTACAATGATACTTCTCAATAGAGTGGTATACTTCTCAATCGATTGGGGGCGGGATCAAGACTTGGCATTATAAAAAGTTGAGCATTATATTTAAAACAATACAAAACAAACAAATTTGAAATAGTAATAAACTAGATGTGACTTTAATATAGGAAGTATATCATAAATTTAAAATAAGGAAATATTTACTTGAGGGTAGGTGCGGTTCATATTGTCTTAAATTTAATTTAGGAGGTATATCATGAATTTAAAATAATTAAATATTTACTTGAGGGTAGGTGGGGTTCACATTCTCTTAAATTTAATTTAAAATAGAAGAATTCTAAATATAAAACCTTAAACATGAGCATAATTTAAATCCTATTTAAATTTTAATTCAATAAAGAAATCCCAAATATAATAAATTAAACTTGGATATAATTTAAATCTTATTTAGTTAATAGGAAAATATATTTCCATGTTTTACTACTTATGACAAATAGCATTAAGGATTTCCATGGAAATCCTTGATCATGGTATAACCATTTTAGACCATGATATTTTGTGATTTAGTATGTTTAACCATTATTTAGTGATTTACCATGAATTAATGTATTCTCACATATTGTATAAAATATCTATCCGCTTAATTAAAAAATATAATAGTAAAATGATTAACAACCAATTTAATGGAATGGCCGTCATTGTAATTGTGTTCCATAAGGTAATACTTATACCCATCCACTCTATTAAGAAAATAATAATAAAATACTTAATAACCAATATAATATTTAATACCAATTAAGAAAATAATAATAAAATACTTAATAGACAATATAATATTTAATAGCCATCGTTATCTCGACTAATACTTCAAGCATGTACCTACTTACACCTTCCAAACCTTATAAAATAACACCCAACTTCCAAACTTATACATAACACAGTTTGTCTCCTAATACTCCATAACTTCATAACAGAGTTTGTCAGCTAATACTTCAAGCATTGACCTACTTACACCTTGCAACGTTATAAAATAGCACCCAAATTCTAAACTTATGAATAACATAGTTAATTCAGCCAACTTCATTGAAAGCTGAGGCGAAACTCAACGTGTAAGTGCCCTTCATTTTGCGGGCCATTCTTAACAAACATGTACGTTCAGTTCATCCAACAGACCAACAGAGAATTCAACCATTGAATTCACTGTTGGTCCATTGGATGGACCGAATGTACATGTTTTTTAAGCTCAGGCCATTTTGCATAGCTTGAAAAGGAGGTCTGCAGAGTAATGGAGGCTATGAGTTCCATAGCGTTGCCAGTATGACTTCGTTGTTGGTCCATTGGATGGACCGAACGTACATGTTTTTTAAGCTCAGGCCATTTTGCATAGCTTGACAGGGAGGTCCCCAGAGTAATGGAGACTATGAGTTCCATAGCGTTGCCAGTAATGGAAACTCTTCCTGATCTTCCTAGTGATGTTCAACGAGAGGTGTTGATGAGAGTTCCTTACGAATTATACAATAAATTCAGAGCTGCCTACAGACACTGGGAGACTATGATCGATAGTCCAGGGTTCTTAGAGGATAGAGAGAAGCTTGGTAAGAGAGAACATTTGATATGTATTATGCAGACTCTTCAAATCCTTCACGATCCTGGTCTACGAGCCTGGAATAGCTGTATTTCCAATAGTGGTATAACAGTATTCAACCCTGTGAATGGTAGATGGGAAAGAATACCCTCGGCCCCCATTCGTAACTTGTTTCCATCAAAGTGTGAGTAGCTTTGTGTATGTGGTAAGCTAGTTCTGTTTGGTGGATGCCACAACAGGAGGAATCGGGTATTCATTTACGATTTTCAGTCAAGGAAATGGCACCAAGGAGCGGACATGCCCACAAGTCAAACCGGCTTCACCTGTTCAATTGCTTCTTCAAAAGGTAAAGCTCTTATCTACGTCATTGGGGGCTCTGATGGGGATGGCAACATTCTAGCGACTGCAGAAGCTTACAATGTGGAAGTTCTTTATATGAAGACTATTACTTCAACATTCGGCATTTACATTGATCAGTTAGAAGGTTGTTTAGAAGAAGCAGGCTGTGCTGGTACGATCTTAGCTGGAATAGTCATCATCTTTCTGCTTTATGCTGACAATATTGTCCTTTTGGCAAGGTGTTCTTCTGATCTTGATAAACAACTTCGTCTTCTTAAATATTTCTGCTCTACAATGGGTATGACTGTTAACACTGACAAAACAAAAGTTATGATTATCAAATCCAAGAAGGACACATACGCTAATTTTGTGTATGACAAGAGCAACTTGGAGGAAGTGTCTTCTTACAAGTAACTAGGAATTGATATTCATCATAAGCTCAACTGGAACTATAGCATTGAGAAAAGGATTAACACCGGGTGGAAAGCTTACTTTGGTCTTGAAAATAACTGTAAAGCTACAAACCTCGTGATGTGGGATAAAAAGAAGCTCATCTTTGAAACTCTAGTCACTCCTGTTATCTTGTATGGGTGTGAGGTTTGGGGTTTCAGCATCTCTAGAGAATCTTGGAGAAAGATCGAGCAAATCCAGAATCATTTTATAACTTACAACCTCAAAATCAAAAACAATACACCCTATACTATTCTCCTTATAGAACTGGGTCTTTCCCCCATCGAGAGCCTAGCCATGACTAGACTCCTGTTGTACAAGAACAAAATCAATAACATGGGAGACCATAGACTCCCTAAGTTAGCTTTAAACTCCAGCCAAAATCACCTAAGGCTCAAGCATGGGTGGTATAAAGATAACAGGTCTTGGTTAAATCACTGGAAGATCGATGAAAATGTTGCATTGCAAAATATTAATAACATTAAAAATATTATTGCTTCTAAGTTTAAAAAAAATTGTGGTGTGAGAAAGATTTAGAGGCCAAAAGAAAATTAAGATATTATAAGGAGGTCATCAACCCTACTCTTGAAGATCAAAACTATCTCTCTGTTTTAATCAGTCCTAAGAAAAAAATTAATATAGCTAAAATAAGAACAAACTCGCATGAGCTCCACAGCGAAACTGGTCGTTGGACAGTCCCTAAAACTCCTTGGGTAGAAAATATCTGCCACCTTTGTGAGAGTAAGAACATTGAAGATGAAAATCACTTCCTCTTTGAGTGCCCTGCATACACCCACATTAGATCCCAGTTTCATAATCTTTGTTGCAATACTGACATTCCTAGCCTTTTAACTTGTCAAAATTATAGTAAGCTTGGGATGCTTCTCTCCAAGCTCTTTGAGCATAGAAATATAACTTTAAAACAAACTAATTAACTTTCTTCTTCAGGGTCCGATAGACCAAATTTTAGTCTCAGGGGATGTTAACCATCATCATCATCATCATCATCATGACTTGGAGCTTGTTGCAAGACATGTGAAGTTTAGAGATGATATTCGCTCTTGTCTGGGTTGTATTGTTCCTACAAGTGAGCAGAATTACTTTTATGTGATCCATCGGTTGAAAAGAGTGATGAGCAAGTATGATCCTTCGAAAAACGTTTGGACACCTTTGCCAGTGGCAGTTCCAGGTATTTCCGTTATTAGGTGCATTGCACCATGGAACGATAGGATTTTTGTGAGTGGTACTGATCGTGAAGGTCGCGTTACGGTCTCTTATTTGTTTCAACTGTCAATCGGGGAGTTGACTGCAATTGACACCAGGGGAGTCTTTGTGAGCAGTATTTATCACGGGGGTCATGATACAGTTTCCCATTTGTTTCAACCGTCAATTGGCCCGGAGTCAACTGCTGGAGACTTTGGGGGCCATCTTAATCACCACGTAGAAACAGTGCACCTCTAAATGTTCTTTGCAACCCAGCACATCTGAATACTCTCGTTCTATATTTTAATTGTTGGCTATATTAATCACCACGTTGCAACCGTAAACATCTGAATTTTTCTTTCTCTCAATAGCATAAGGTAGATGTCTATGAGATGGAAAAGGATTTGTGTTATTGGGAATTTTGACGACGAAGAGGACGATTTCTAGGGTTGGACATTTTGGCTAAACATTGGGCAGCTAGACCTTGCTCATCTGCATGCAGGCGCTAGTTTAGGGCTTCCTGCAGAGGATCATGGCTCCCATGGGGCTTGGAGATCCCGATTCCATGGAGACAGAGCCAAAAAAAAGAAGGGAGAAGCAGGATGATGGTGGGGTCGAGGTAGGGAGGCATGCAGGAACCGGGTCAGGAAAGAAGTTGGGCCTAGGGGGCTGTTTGCCGAAGACCACCACTATTTCAATGATTCAAATCAGATCTGAGACGGTTAGAGGTAAGATTGAACTTTGGAAGGAGAAGACCCTAATCAGGAAATTTGTGGGGATCAGGCCAAAAGAGAAAGATCTGGTTAAATGGATAAACAATGTGTGGAACCCTAAAGGGCATTATGATCTACATCTGGGATCGAAGGGTTTCTTCACTACTATCTTTTTCAACCAGGAAGATAGAGATAGAGTCATGGAGGGAGGCCCGTATTTTTTCTTCTCGACTGGGTTATCACTTCAACCATGGAAGGAACGTTTTAACCAAGAAACAGAAGACATAACAGTCACCCTAGTCTAGATTCATCTTTTCTCTCTTTCAGGTGAATACTGAGATCTGGATACATCGAAGGACATAGGAAACAACCTTGGGGAATTCATAAAAGTAGTAGAACAAACTAAGGTCCAGAGGTATACCTCCTTTTCCCAGATCTCTGTCTATATGGACCTCTCCAAAGAACTCCCGGAAGTAATTAGTTTAAGCTGGGAAGACAAGAAATGGATTCAGCCAATAGACTATGAGCAACTTCCCTTCTGGTGCCAGCACTGTCAAGACTATGGTCATCTCAGGAGGAACTATCCCAAACTAAGCCTTGAGGTTGGAACATCTGACCAACATCAGGAAAAGGAAACAGAAATGGATGGGTTCACACAAGTTAAAAACAGACGTAGAAGCAAAGGCGGCGGGGGACCCAATGCAAAAAAGGAGCAGGTGACAAAGGTGCAACGATCCAGAAATTCTTTTGAGGTGCTGGGGAGGGAGAATGAGGAAGGGGACATCACTAAAGAAAAATCTATAGCAGAGCAGTAGGAAGGATTTATTAAGGCCCTAGAGAAGGAGTATGTGTAGCATATGGACGTGACTGAGGAGGAAGGAGATGATGATATGGAATTAGGCAAGCTAGATCTGAACACGATTGAGGAAGAATGTGGGAAGAAGGGACAGGGTTATGTCTCTTGATGCTAGATTGAACTCCTTCAGGAGGCAATCATAAGAAATGGTTCCCATGAGAGTCTGGGGATTGACCCAGATCCACAAAAAGGAAGTAAGAGGAAATCTTCGAAAGAGGAGTTAAGAAGGGGGCAGAAGACGAACAAGCAACATATTGCTGCGGTAGGTGTTAGACTCATTGAATCTGGCCAATATCCAATGATCAAGGTGTCCTTCTCTGAAGTTAATAAGGCGTGTCAATGAAGCTCATATCTTGGAATATAAGGGGGTGTAGCAACCCCAGGAAGTGGAAAACCCTAATTAGAAAAATCAGGCAGGAAAACCCAGATATCCTTTTCCTCCAAGAAACTAAATGTAGCCTTGAGGGCTTGGAGAATATCATGGACAAAATTTGGAAAGGAAATCACCTAATGGCCCTAGATGCTGCTGGACAAGTGGATGGAGTTGCAATTCTCTGGGAACCAAGGGTTGTGGAACTCTCTGAATGGCGAGCAAACAAGTTTTCTCTTATGGCAAACTTTCGCATCATCAATTCGAGAGTGAAGGGCTTGTTGGGGAATGTTTATGGCCCCAGCAGCTTCCCTGAGAAGCAGACCTTCATTTTCTTCATCAGCTAGCTCAAGGACCAAACTGAGGCTAGAAATTGGGTGATCGGAGGGGATTTCAACCTTATTGCCAACTTAGGGGAAAAGAAGGGTGGCAGAAGAATTTTGGATAAATATCAAGAAGCCTTCTGTGAGTTCCTGTCTCAAAGTCCCCTAATGGACCTAGAGACGGGCACTGGGTGGTTCACTTGGAATAATAAGAGGGGGGAAGCACCTGGTGGCCTCTCTCCTTGATCAATTCTTGGTTTTAGAGAAAATTATTCATAGTACAGGGGAAATTGTGGCAGATGTTCTCCCTACAGCAGGCTCTGATCACTAGCCTATTTGCCTCTCCTGGGATTGGTCAAGTTCCTCTATGGGCAAGTCGTTTCGATTTGAACAGTTCTGGATGGAACATAAAGACTTCAAGGACCTTGTCAATCAATGGTGGCAGGAGTTGGTTCCCCCCCAGGAACAGTTATGTACCGTTTTCAGTAGAAACTCAAGGCCCTGAAAGCCAAAATCCGTAAGTGGAACAGGGAGGAATTTCAGAATATCTTTGAGGACAAAAAAAGGTTGTTAAGTGAGCTGGACCTCATAAACAGAAAGGGCATGCAAGAAGGTTGGGACGAGGACATGAAGGTCAAAGAGAAAGACCTTTTGAGTCAAAGCGAGGCAAGGGAAAGGTAGGAAGGAATATTCTGGAAACAAAAAGCTAGGGTTAAGTGGCTGCAGGAGGGAGAAAGAAATACCAAGTTTTTCCATAATTCGGTGATTCAGAATAGGAGCAGTTCTAGAATCCAGAAACTAAGGAAAAGGGATGGTAGTAGAGTGGAAACTAGAAGGGAGATAGAGGCAAATATCACGCATCCTTTTACAGATATTCTTAGCGAGGATGGAGGGGATAGAGGGAGGGATATAGGACAAATCACATGCCTAATCCTAAGGGCAGTCACTAGAAAAAACAATGAGATGCTGACCAAACCGGTGGTGATGCAGGAGGTAGAGGAAGTAGTCAATAAAATGGCCCTTGGGAAAGCTCCAGGCCTGGATGGATTCACCTCCAAATTTTTCCACTACTTCTTGGATCTTGTCAAAGAGGAGGTCCTTTATATCGTGGAGGAATCTAGAAATAAGAAGGGAGTCCTCAAAGCCTTTATTGCAACCTTCCTAACCTTAATCCTCAAGGAGGAAAGGGCGGACAATCCAGACAAATTTTAACCAATAGCTTTATGCAATGTAATCTACAAAATCATCTCCAAGGTAATTGCTAACCATCTAAAACCTCTCCTTCCCAAGCTTATCAACCCTAAGCAATCGGGGTTTATGGAAGGAAGACAGATTCTAGACGGGGTCATTCTTGTTCATGAGGTGCTCCACTCGCTCAAAATCACGAGGCAACCAGGTATGATGATCAAGCTAGATATAGAAAAGGCATATGACAAATTGAATTGGTAGTTTATGGGGAAAATGTTGGAGTCCTATGGCTTTTTTCAAGGCTGGGTGGAATGGGTCATGGGCTTAGTCACAACCCCCTTCTTCAACATTTTCCTTAATGGATCGTCGACTAGTACTTTCCAGCCGACTTGTGGTATCAGACAAGGTGATCCTTTGTCCCCTTTCCTCTTCATTCTTATGGCTAAAGGCCTGAGCCACCTTTTCATGTCACAGACGGAGAGATAACTCGGAGGTTTAAAAGTCCATGATGGAATGAAACCCTAGACTCATCAGCAATTTGTAGACAATACCATGCTAATGGGGCACCCTTCAATCTAAGAAGCACAAAGCTTCAAAAAAAGCCTAAACCTCTTTGCTAATGCCTCAAGCTTGGATGTCAACCTAAACAAATCACATTTCCTTTTTGTGAACATTGCCCCAGCTAATCAGAGTAACATCATTTGGATCCTAGGTTTCTCGAAAGGATCTTTACCGTCTAAGTACCTGGGAATACCCCTCGGGGTGGGAAGGCTGCAGAAAACGTCTTGGCAGGAACTCCTAGATAGAATGAAGCAGAAGCTCTCAAGTTGGGTACTCCAACCCTTAAACTTTCCCAATAGGTTGATCCTGGTTAAAACTATCATGCAGGCTATTCTCATTTACCTATTCTCGATTCTCTCAGATCCTAAGTCTATCCTCAAGGAAATATGAATTCTGCAATGGAAATTTTTGTGGGGTGGTAGAGAGGTGAAAGATAAATTTTCCCTGGTCTGTTGGGAGGATATCTATCGCCCAAAGGAGCAGGGAGGATTGGGGCTTAGAGACCTTGAAGTTATGACTAAGATCCAAGGAGCAAAATTCTGGTGGCAATGGGTAAATCATTCGTCTAAGCCTTGGGCCAAGCTATGTCACATTAAATATGCTCGTGACAAGCCCATCCATCAATTGATTCAGTTCAACGAGGTACTAAGCGGGTCCCCCATATGGATGAAAGCACTGACTGGTAGGAATATTGTTCGAGATCATAGCTTCTGGGAGATCAAGGATGGTAGCAGTGCCAAATTCTAGGATGACTCATAGAATCAGCTTCCCATCCTTGGGAGAGATCTGAGATGGAGTCATATTAAGGAGAAGGCCATCAAGGAGGGCAAGGTTCACGTGAACCAATATTGGGTGATCAGAAATTTAGAAGATCAAAGACAATGGGATTTTAAGGAAAAACCTGAGCTTACAAGTGTGGATGAGTGGGCGGATTTCTAGGAAGAAATGCTCAAACTCTTCGTCAAGATTAAGGAAGGCCCGGATATATTGAGGTGGGGTTATATGGATAGGGGTTCCTTTAACATAAAGGAAGCTTACAATATCATACTGGGTAACCATGTGGAGGATGACGAAATCTGGAAGAAGATATGGACTTCGAATCTCTGGCCCAAGGTAGCGCTTTTCGTGTGGCTGGTTGTCAGAGGAAGGATACTGGCTAGTGAAAACCTAAGACAGTGTGGGGTGCAGGGACCCTCTCAATGTTGTTTGTGCTATCAAGAGGAGGAATCCATGGGTCACCTCTTGGATAAGTGCACATTCGCAGCTTCCATATGGGACAAAGGGGCGATGGGGTTCAGGAGGCATGGCCAACCGGCCCAAACCCTAAAAGCGTGGCACCCAAAATCCTTTAAGAACTCAATCATCAAAACTATGTGGGATTCCTTCCCAGGTATGGCCATGTGGGGTCTGTGGAAAGAAAGGAACACTAGGATCTTCAGGGATCAATGCAGAGATACGGAGATGGTGTGGAAGACAGTGAAGGACAACTTGCTATCATCCATCCGAAGCATGTAATGGCATGATTAGGATAAGGTAATCCCCATCGAAGAAACTCAAATTTTTTCAAGTTGGGGACTTGACAGCTCTCAGATGGCTGGCCTGCAAAGACATGATAAGATATGCAAGCCATCCAGCCCGAACTTCTGGTCTACCCCTCTCCCTCAAGTTTTTAAGCTTAACTTCAACGGATCCTCTAGGGGAAATCCTGGGCCTGCAGGCTATGGAGGACTATGTCATGACCATGATGGATGGATTATGACTGTTTTCTGGGAGCAATTGGTATGGACACTAATAACTCAGCCAAATTAAAGGGTATGATACGCAATTTTGAAGTTCTGATCAGAGGTGGTTGCTTCCCTGTGATCATCGAGGGAAACTCGAGCATCCTTATCCAGATGGCCAAACGAATGGTGAGTGGACAGGCCTACCAAAAGGTCTCCTCCAGCTGGCACCTTGCCAGTAGGTTAGACTACCTTCACACCCTCCTCCTTACTCACACGGTGGTTTCCTTTAGCCATGTCAGATGTGAGGCCAACAAAGCAACTGACTTGCTAGCCAACGCCGGCGTGGAAGGTGAACTGGGATTTCGATGTGATAGACTGGAGGCATTTGGGGCAGAAGAATTGGCTGAGCATTATAGAAAAATGGCCTCCAGTGACCTGGATAGTAGGCCACAAGTGGCTCGTCTGGATGATGGCAGTACAGATGGGGACAGGAGGCACGAGCATGCCCAAGCCATATCTTCCTAAATGCACCATGGGAGATGCGGGTTAAATGATCAGATCAGATGGTGGTTGTCCTTCACCATCATTATGGTTTATGCTGCAGAGAATGATAAGATGGGCGAAATGAGGCAAGATCATTGGTAGGATTGGGTTTGTAATTTCCATAGGAGGGACGTAGCAAGAGAAGGTATGATCGATCTCATTATCATGATCATCCTAACGCAAACAACATACAGGGATGGGAAGGCTCTCATGCTTCCCCCCTCCTCTTATTCAGGTAAGGCTTGGTCTTCCACCACCCTTTGGTGTTGTAAATTTTTTGAGCTTCAGAGCCATGCCTTCTCTCTGGTTTTGCCTTTGGTTTCTATTATTCAGGGTGTGTTTCAGCTCTGATCCCTACTTCTATTTTGCATTCCCCTCCCCTACCTTATGGCTCCCAAGCGGTCGGTTAGAATGGATTCGGGCTCTGGGGAAGCTTCTGCTCACCCAGACTGCAAGGGTAAGGGCATCTTGAGGTGGACTTGTCAATAAACCAGGGCTCAACTTCAAGCCCAGGATACTGCGGAAGTTTTTAAGGAGCATGTCTCACTCGACATTCATCTGGAGGTCAAGAAGTTGGTTGGAGAGCTTTGGGAAAAGGTGAAGCTCATGTCGAAGGAATACCTGCACGAGGAAGTAGTAGATTGGGTCCTTGACCCAGGCACCACGGCAGGCAGATCCTCTGCTTACGATCATCTTTTGATGATATATTGGATGACCATGCGATTGGTGGGACATTCCTTAGTGGTGAGAGAAGCCAAGTGTGAAGGAGATGAGGAACTAGTGAAGGTATGGAAGGAACATAATAGTGAGTGTCACCTCATGCACCAGAAGATTGACGTAATCGCAGCCAAGCTGGGCTACCCTTTTTATCCTGCTGGACGAGGACCGATGGAGTATGCTCAACCACGAGCGAAGGGTATTCGTTGCAAAAAAGCGTGCACGAGGGAACATGCAGGAAATCAGAGTGAAGCTAGCTCCCATAATGCCACTGCTATTTCGGTCCCGACTGTATGTCCTAGCTTGGGCTTCACCCCTCCAGACCGGGTTTGAATTTTCCTTTTTCTATCTTTGTTTTTAGTAATGTCGGCTCCGGCTTTATTAAGGGGCTGCTTGATGCAGGCCAGTAGTAGATGTTTTGATGAACAATCATTTTATGGGGTTTTTAGGACTCACTAGGCTATCTAGAGCCTTTGAAATCTTATGGGAAGGGAACTTCTGTAATTTGATAGGAAAAGCTATGATGGGGGTGTGTAGAAGGCCTAGGAAGACTCTATATTTTTTTTTGAAAGAAAGAACAGGTCTGGTACCAGATGGTGTCAAGGACACTCCGGACTTTTGACTGATAAAGACGATATCTGCTATGTAATGTTGCTTCTGTAAAGTAATACAATGTTTTATTTACAAAAAAAAAGGTAGATGTCTATGAGTGGTTGTTGTGCATTGCAAGCTTCACTTTCCAAATATTCAAATTATGATGTAACTAGGTTTATTTTTAGCTCAAATATTGAATACCTATTTTAGCACAGTATTGAGAAAAAAATCAAAAGTTTCAATTACAAAGATAAGTTAGTATGAGATAATTATCATAACTACCAAGTATAGGTTAACTTTATTTTACTTCGATTACTTATATTTATATTTATATGATAGGCCAACATTATATTAGTTTGATGACAAATGAAATGTTGTGGGTGTGGTTAGGTGAGTGTATTAGTTTTTCATAATTGAAAATGTGTTATTTTTTTCCATCTCCAATTTTGGTGAAACAAAATTGATAACCACTCACATGTAGTATTTTAAGCCTATTGTAGCACTCATTTCATTGAATATAAATAGTATTATAATGTTTTGAATGGAAATGGTTTCGTATAATAAAACTGTTCTTATTATGCATTCAACCAATCTTAAATAACAAATTTTTTTTCTTAAATGATATTCTAATATTTTTAATTGTATTAGAATAATATTTTATATTTTTATATTTGTGAGAATAATGAGAGGAGTTGCATGGTTGATAAAGTTAAGAGATAAATAAATATTTAATAGAAGTGACCACTATACATTATGCATTATGTATAAACCTATTATTTTAGTTAGTATCCAGTGTTATGATATTGTTATTTTTAGGATAATTTCTAGTGTATTGCCATATTTCTAATATATTAATATTATATAATAAATTTTGATTGTATAATCCAATCAATAACCATATCAATCACTAGCTTTGTATGGAAACAACACTGCATCACCATAATCTTAATTTTATTCATAAACTCACAACTTGTTTAAGATTAATTCATATTGAAACACAAATGGAATGTGGAAAGATAATTTTTTTTATTAATCTAAGATTGGACCTACATACAACTTTATATATATATATATATATAAATATACAACAACGCATTTAATTTTTAAGGATTTTATAGTAATTGCGCAACAATTAATGTAGTCTTATTCATCATCATAAAATATTAATTCCATGAAGAGAAACATAAAAAAAATCATATGGGCATGGTTAAAAGGGAACCCATCATTCTTGAAGAAAATACAAGACAACTTCTTATACTTATAAGGAGGTCTATTAAATATAACAAGTCATCAATCGATTTAATTTTTTTTCCATGGTTAAATTGGCACCAATCCATTCAAAGATACATATTTCTCTAATCAAGTGGTCGGTTGGTAATAGGGTGAATGAGCAACATAATTGTTTGGTTATATTCAAAAAACACCACTTAACCCATACTAATTCCACTTTATTAAAGGCCTTTAATCTTGGTAGTATAAGATATATAAAATAATTGGCCATGAGAATAGATAATGGAAGTAATTAGGGTGTCCAAGGAAATTGTTTTGAAAACCGATATGGTTTAATTTTGTTCCTAAGTTTGCCCATTATGTTTCTATGCTTAGATCCTAAAATTTTGATTTATTTTAGTGTTAATGGGTCTTTGGGGTTTTTGTTTTCATTGAGTTCATGGTTTTTTAACATATTTTTTTCAAAAAATGAAAATTTTTAAAATGTGAAAATTATAAAAGTTGTAAGAAAAACAATCTTATTTGCAAATGCTCTCTCGTAGTGAATTATTGTAAATTGTAGCTTCTTGTAGAATGTGCTCATGTTTATTGAATTCCTAAGAATAGACATTGGCCTTGGGAGGGTCAAACAAAATATTAACAATGTGGATGCATATTACATAAAGAGTAGTGAGGTGCTTCACAACTAGTATTAGGGAGATGTGGGAGATATTGTAAAGAGAAACATTCAAAGATCAAATATCTTAAGGTGTAAATAGGCTCAAGAAGAGCATCATGTCACTTACACAAATAGAGCCTAGGTAGAGAACTTAACTACCATTCCTCCCCACCACCAAAACTACATCCAATAGACATCTCATTTCTTCATAATATTAATGATTACCCCAATTCCAATTAATATTAAATATTTTCTAAGGGATATTTTTGACAACTTCTATCTAATGATGACAACTAACCACCCAAGTTACATCTAATAAACATCTCATTTCTTCTTAATAATAACGATTACCCCAATTCCAATTAATATCAAATATTTTTTATAACTTCTATCTAAAAACTACCACTATTTCTCAATTTCAATATGTTGGAATTTAAAAACAACTGATTTTAATTTATAAAAAAAAAAAAAAATTCACCAATCATCAAGATTAAAATAAAACCCTCCAAAAACACATTGTTATTCTAATCCCTTCAAATTAAACCACTATAAATTGAATAAATTTTTAACGCCCTTAAACCACGATTACCCGGATTAAATATTTCCTAACAGCTGTGTATAACTACTTTTATCCAAAGCTGACGGTTTGGAGTAAACTTTCTACCCAACCATTTGCACCGATCGGACGACCTGGCTCGTGTGAGCTTTCACATCACGCATTGCTGGTCGTCCGATCGGTGCAAATGTTCGGGTAGAAAGTTTACTCCTTTTTCATCTATTCCACTAAATACCTATATAAGTGTTGGTTGTGTTTAAAAGTACTTACCCTAGGCGATCTGATAAACCGCTTTGAAGATCAATAAGCGAATCTCTGAGTCTTCGATCATATTATCTGCAAATAATTAGACGTCAAGATCAGTGGGCTTTTGACTTGCTCTATTCAAATAATTAGCCTGATCTTTATTTTCAAGATTCTTGTTTGGATCAGAATGTCTCCATGCATTTCTTAGTGATCATGCATTTACATTTTGGTTAACTATTTATCATTGCCATTAAGCTATGTTAGATAAAGTTAGTGGAAAAAATTTGTTTTCAATAACTTTGAATTTCAATCTATAATGCTTTTAAAATAAATAAATCTCTTATAATATTGATATTGTGTATGTTCTCTTTTTTAACTTTTAATTTGAATCTATCATGCATCTAATGATAGAGCACTTAGAATGTTGATATAGTGTGTTTTATTTTTTCTAAAAATAAAACACAATTATATATTAAAATGCAGTAATTTGAATCTATCATGCATCTAATGATAGAGCTCTTAGAATGTTGATATAGTGTGTTTTATTTTTCCTAAAAACAAAACACAATTATATATTAAAATGCAGTAATTTCATATTAATATTGTGTATGTTTGATTTTCTAATTTTTAATTTGAATCTATAATTACGTTGAGAGGCCCTCTACAGCCCAGAGTAATGCTTGTCGAATCTTGTATGAGGGAGATCTTGTAATGTTTGTCGATATTATGTCGATAAAAAATAATATAGTCTAGTATGAGGGAGATGTTGTAACGTTTTTGGAGATCTTGTAAAGTTTGTAGATATTATGTCGACCAAAAATAATATTGATTACGAGGGATATGTTGTAAAGTTTGTCGAGATTTGTAATGTTTTTAGATATTATGTCGGCGAAAAATAATATTTGCGAGTATGAAGGAGATGTTGTAACATTTGTGGAGATGTTGTAATGTTTGTGGAGTATGAGGGAGATTATTTTCGAGTATGAAGGAGATGTAACATTTGTGGAGATGTTGTAACGTTTGTGGAGTATGAGGGAGATAAAGTAACGCTTGTGGAGAAATAATATTGGCTTCCCTCCACTCTCCCGGGACCTCCAAGTGCGCCTTTCCTCCACTCGCCTACGCAGCCCTTGAGCTCCACTCCGCCTGCGTAACCCTCCCCTCTGTGTGTATCCCTGCAGCTCAGCACAACAGGAATGGATGTTGAAGTTACATACATTGCAGCGATAGGCAAATCCCTTAAAGGCACGTCCACAAACATCGCACTTAGACTTGGTGAATCTTGTCTCTGGGTTGTTGTAGAAGATGAGTGGGTGTTGGGTGTGGCATGGATGGGAGATGGAAGCAGGAGCCTTGGAATAGAATTCATGGATGCTAATACTGCACTCGTTGCATTTGTATCTAGCCCCAGTTCCATGTTCCCTGCATCAATCAACAAAATTTAAATCTACACTCTCTCCCATGTTACATTTATGTGATTCAAATCTTATTATTATACTTCAACATTACGACGTGCACGGAACTTAGTTGGATAAGGATATAGACTAAAAGAATCAAAACAAGCACCATGTGAGAGTTGCAGTTGAGTTGAATTAGTGGCTACTCACTCAAGATGTTGATAGGAATATCATACTCGAGAATCCGTGTTTGCATAAAGAGACGTAAGAAAAAACAATGTTATACATATCCAAATGCAAATGACAGTTTTTTAAATTTATACAAGAAGTGTAATTATATTGTAATTGTTGTACTTCAAAGCTCAAAAGCATATTAAAATTTTCTAAGTTTCAGAAATTGTAGCTGGCAATGAAATCCCAAGTTCAAAATTTACAAATGTATCTTACTAGCATAGATCCATCTTAAAAAAAATCTACCAATTGTTAAAATAGATCAAATTTCTAACTGTAAATCATTTTTAGTGGAAATGTTGAAAAATGTACACTAATGTAGAATGTGTCTCTTCTAGGCAAAACAAAAGAGGAGTGATTGTTTGAGGAAAAATTAAAAACCTAGACTGACTATAAATATGAAGATACTATTATTGGATAAATAGACCCTTATTTGCAGGATGTGCTACATATTAGGTCATAAAATCCTTGTTACTTTTTTTGTTGCCAAAACCTTCAAATTGTCTTATTTCTCATGATTACCAGCATTTAAATAATTAAAAAACTATTAAAATGAAAATATGAACACCTACAATCTTAATATTTTAATGATCCACGTATATCTTAATTTGCATTTAAAATTATCTTTTATCCCTCATCAAGTCATATACCTAGACAATACGCGTGTTGCAATAATTACATTATTGTTATGGACATTGAGTACATATTGGCAACATACTCATCAAACTACGAAGATCAACAGACTGAATATAGAGAAAGAGAGATGAGTTAGTGCATTGATATAAATATTGCATGGCAATCTAAAAGACTATTAACCCTTTTATCTGAACAAAGAAATTGAAGGGAAAATATGCATGGCCTTGCAACCTTTTAAACTTGAAACTAAACTATGAACATTAGAGCTTTAGAAACAAATGCAATTGCCTAGGACGAAACAAAAAAAAAAATTGTAAGAGTTGATATGTATAGTTGAAAATAAGTTCAATTGAGGGAAATGACCCATTAGTAAAGCATGAGTCTTTTTCTCCAAATATGTTAAAAATACTAGTGCAATAAATGCACAATGTTATTTTAACAGAGTTCTATACTGAGAATGTTAAAAATACTCTTGCAATAAAAGCACAATGGTATTTTGAAGGAGTTCTATATTGAGAATGTCAAATTGCATTTGAAGGTTCAAGCTACAATTATGAACAATCAACACGAATTACCAAGAATCAAACCAGATTTACGAGGAAATTTAATAGAGAGAGAAAGTAGAATAATTGAGCTAGAGAATCTTTTGACAACAATTAAAAAAATCTAGAACATTAGCTAATCCTACAAAGCTCGCCTCTAATGCAATAAATAGATGTCACATACAATATAACCATGTGCAACATGTTCCTTCTTACCATTTTTTTATTATGGAATATATTATATGATTAATAATGAGTATAGTTTATAAGTAAAATTTAATATATCAAATAACATTATTTTTTAACATATGAATTTTTTTTTAAATTAGATAATTTGGTTATTGTATGTATTAGATGTGAAAAAATGAATGTATGGATTGAATTAATGTTTAAACTCCAAATATTAGTTTAACAAAATTTATTAATTATTTTTGTGATAATATATTTTTTTTTTATATTGATAATTAATATATTTAAAATTGGTTGTTGAAAATATATTTATCAACAATTACATCAATTAAAATATGTTAAAATTTATTGTTTCTATTTGATCCTTACAAATTTATTGTCTCTATTTTCCACTTTAACAATTTACTCAATCCTTAATACTTATTACTTACATTATGATAATACTCATAATTGTATCTATGTTTTCAACTTAACCTTTCCTTTCAATGCTGATCAAACTCTTGTTTTGTGTCACCGTCCAAGACTGGAACCAGCCTAGATCCAAATCCTAGGATCTATACCAAGGAAGAGGACTGGCACACGCTACATTATTATAGCGATAGACTATTTAACCATATGGGATGAAGCTGCGCCTATTAAATATTGCACTGCTGTGACTGCAGCAAAGTTTTTATTTGAAAATGTAGTGACCATATTTGACTGCCCAAAAAAATTTCTCAGCGACCAAGGTATGGATTTTGTTAACAAAATGATTGTTGAGCTTACTGTAGAGTTCCAGATTCAGCATAAGAAGACAACACCCTATCATCCTCAAGTGAATGGAACGGTTGAATCCTTCAACAAGATTCTGGAGAATTCATTTACCAAAGTATGCAATGTGCGCCAAGATGACTGGGATCAGAAAGTTTTAGCTGTGTTATGGGCATATTGAACAACATGTAAGTGACTGACAGGGAACACTCCATTCAGACTGGTGTATGGAAAATAAGTTGTTGTGTGGATAAAGTACATTATGTCAAGCCCAATAATTTTCGCACTGACAGAAATGACCAGTGAAGATGCTGTCAAGAAAAGGTTTTCGCTGCTCGTTGAGATGGAGGAAGAATGCTTCGTCGCAGGATTTCATCAAAACATAAAGAAGCAAAGGCAAAAAGCATGGCATGATCTCCATATTAGGATCAAGCCATTCAAAGTTGGAGGACTTGTTCTGCTCTATGATAGCAAATTTCTTAAGCATCCAAGTAAATTGAAGATGCATTGGCTAGAGCCATATGTGATCGTGCATATCATTGATGCAGGCATAGTGAAATTGCAGAAGATAGATGGAACGTACATCACAGGAATGGTAAATGGAATTCATGTGAAACCTCACTATGATGGTTGCGACATGCCTAGGTAAGGTCGCGTCGTGTGATGAAAAAAAAGAGATATAAAAGAGAGAAAAAGGGAAGGAAACTGTTATGTCACACGTCTGCGATGGAAACAATAAAATTGTAGTAAAAAGTGGGAATGACAATTGGTCGTCATTAAAGACTGGATACCGAAGAAGATATAGGCGGTTATGACAGCAAAGCATCATTAATTAGACAAAGTACGAGGAGAATGGAGGCATGCTTTTTGGTCCCATCAGTCGTCTCTGTCATAACTACCATAACTTCCCTGACAAGTATAGATCAGCACTCAAGTAGGTGAGTTAATGGTAGAATGCATCGAATGGAAATCCCGTGTGATCAGCAAGATGTCGATCTGCCATGCAATGATCACATGAGGGATGAGCGCACCCCTATAAATATCAAGCTTTGTCATCAAGGTTCATTTTACTTGCATAGAGAGAACTAGATCGAACCAGAGCTTGAGATTGAGAGTTGAAGCTAATGGTTATTGAGATTTCTAGCGCCAATGAGAAATCTAACGTGACTATCACCTCACCATGTCTGATCGAAGAAGAAATTATGTCACTAGCAGTGCAGCTGGAAGAACAAGAACCCAAAACAATGGTGTAGCCAAAGCCATAGACATCTTGTATGGATGGTTCGACCTCTGGTTGGAATGTTGTTCCTAGATCTAGTTCGGCCCCTATAGCGGCCTTGGTTCAAACTCCACCTGTGAGCATACCGGCTGTAGGATCATGACCCTTCATAACAGAGAGGGGCATCCCAAGCACTTCAGCACCGTCGGTCAGGGTACTGAAGCCTTCAAAGCAAAAGCATAAGGCCACTAAAGAAATATCAGTTGAGGAAACACTAGAGCTACCACTACAGAGGGATGCAGGTGCCACCATTGAAGAGTAGAACCTGCTACCACCATATGTGCGTCTAAGGAGAGACAAGGCACCATAGGTGAAGCTCCCAATGAAATCACTCTCTTCCTTGGTCTCGTCACAAATACCTGCTGATGTACTAATGCTAATGAACATAATCCCGAAGATGGCCAAGCTTCAATTTGAGGATGTTGATACCCGCACGAAGGCAGGCTTAGAAAGGAAAAACTACATGGTCACAACTCCTGTCATGTTTCCTGAGCCCTAGCTTGTAGTACCAATGGAGTGGATCAACGATGTCAACATATAGGGCTTGTTAAACTTGTTGCTCATGTTGCACTTTAGTCGAAGCATGCAAGTAGCTACATATGTGCAACAATGTATTGTTTTCTTTCATGGATTTTACTTGTGGCTCGACCGACCATATCCTATGGATGTGAGCTCATTTCATAAATAACAGGTCTCTGTGGCAAGGAAATGACCCTGTGTCGTATCTGCGCGCAAACAGGGATACCACAAAGATGAAACAGAAGTATGACCTACAATGTGCAGGTAGAGGATTTCTCATTAACTCTATCACTGATAACACAGTGCAGTTCACCACAAAAATATTATCTTACAAGATGTTGCGCAAGATGTGGTCTACTGAGTGTACCGCTGGGACCGTTGAACTAGCAAAGGAGTGTGCTACGGGAGTAAAGTTCAACTGGTCACAATTTTTGTTAAATGGACTTATAGAGGATGCGAAGCGGGCGTAGGTGGATGGTAAGGATAAATTCCATTACTCCTTGCTGCTCATTTTGATCTCTTTTATTCTTTAGTCAAACCCACCAGATTACTGGCCGCAAGACATCCCGTGCTTTGCCATGGCGCAAAGTACCAGAACCTATGGGAGAACAAGGAGGATAAGGTCTGGGAAAAAGACAATAAGATAGATTTATTTCTTCACAAGGAGGCATTGCGAGAATTTGTGTGACACCAGCACCAAATAAAAGCTACGATAGTATGAAGATACGCAGCATTCATAAAATTCAAGGCTGGTGTCCACAATGTTATATTGGAGTCGTGACAAGATCCGAACAAGTAGGATCACCCGGTGGGTTTTATGATTTGGAATGAGGATGAGGATGTGCATGTGATCATACAGGACTGGCCAGTAGAATGGCATGGTGTTGGGCCTCGAAATTGTCTTTTATAATAGTTTTATTTACATTAATTTCTGACTTATTTACCGTAATTTAATACATCTATGTTCAATAAGGTTTCCTTTTACTCTGTTTTATTAATTAAAATATTGTAAATATAAAATAAGACAAATATGTTGTTTTTATGTATTAAATGTAGTATTTTGTAAATAATAGGTGTTATGCACTCCATTCAGCCCCTTCTTTCGGTCCTAAGTTTCACACTAAGTTTAATAACATGTTTCTTATTGGTTTACTACCTGGATTTAACTTTGTTCTTTGATTCTTGTTGGTTCCATGATATTTGCATATACAAATTAAAAATTGAATTAATAATACGTCTTTAACATTGTTTCAAATTTAACAAATAAACCATTAAGTAATCAAAAGGTTATTATTATTATTTAAATATATACTAATCCATTTTTAATATAAACATAACCTAAAACAAATAGACAAAAAAAACAAATAGTCATTACATAAAACAAAGTCAAACCACATTTTAATAATTTTTGTTTTGATTCTTAAAACAATTTGTTAGTTTGTAACAATGTTTTAAGTTAACAAAATGTATATACTCATGCCTTTCTTGTATACAGGTTCATGAATATGCACATTCTGGATCGGCATATACGCAATTGATATATCATTTAAACACACGCAGTCTATTCAATAAAATGGTTCACGTGGGGGAGGCCAACTCCAGGAATACAACATTAAGTTCAACAACCCAACACTCAACCTTCAACATGGCCAACAAACTAGCAGAAAATACGCTCAGAATCCAGATTTATGAACAAATCTTAGTTACAGGTCATCCAGACGCCCATGCAGACCACGTGTTTTTAATAGACAATTTATTATCGAGAAAACAGAAGCAAAATTAAATTATGGCACATGGGTTTTGTGCAAAATAGGCCCATTTCGGTCACAGTAAGGAATTTTCTCCAAATTCATAGCCATTTGGGAGAAAATTGTGGTTCTCCAAAACCAACTTTTCTAGAAATTGTTGTTGGACGTTTTCTGAATTTGTGGGTAGTTGTTACAGTAGTAATGAACCTCTAATTTTAGCAAGAGGTGGTAAACCTGATCTCCATTGTAATCATCTTATAAATACCTCTTTGGTTTTGAAGAGGAGAAGGAGAAAACTATTTGTAAAACTTTTCTTCAATTTAATAAAAAGTCTCTATGTCAGCTGTTGGTGATCATTATCATTTCTCTGTTAATGATCGGTGACTGAGTAGTGTAGGAACACAGCGC
>LPNX010221280.1:557066-572982 GCA_001517045.1 Pseudotsuga menziesii | reverse complement strand
TATATATATATATATATATATATATATATATATATATATTACATTTTCCTGTAAGTTATTTCATTTCTTCTAGCAAGAAGTTTGTTTTCCTATAGTTGATACTCTGTTGTTTATTTCCTACATTTTTATGCAATTTTTTGCTTCAGAATCCATACAACTGGCTGATCGTTCCTATGTTTAGACTGTCTTTTCAACCTTCTGTTCGTCCCTCTGTGCAGATTGTTTTTCAGCCTTCTGTTTGTCCCTCTTTGCATACTGCTTTTCAACCTTACGTTCATCCCTCTGTGCAGACTGTTTTTCAGCCTTCTATTCGCACCTTAATGTAGACTATTGTTCAACCTTTAATTCGCACTTAGACAGAATTTTTAGTATTTTGTTTTTGCAGAAATAGTTAATTAAGGTAGAGTTTAATTTTTCAACATTCCACCATGTTATGTAGCTAGTTGGGATTTGAATCCACCTCTAACAATTCATATTTAGTTCTATATTAACACATAGATTAATTAATTGAGTTTTAATGATAATAAAATCCATTTATATTCAACCTATATTTTACTGTTTAAGTGAAAATTAGTTCTGGTTTGAATAAAAGCAACATATTATTTTTGTTTATGACTTAGATAGTTTATGAGTTACTTTCATTTGTTTTCATTCCTAAAACCTAGATTAGCTTAAGCATGTTTAAAATATTGTCATATAATGTGTTGAATATTAGTTTGTCTCATTTCTGAAATAGGTTCAACATTCTATTTTCCGTTTTCATTTGAGTCCATAATCAATCTTTCATTTTCAGTTACACAGCATTTCATTGTCTTAAGCTTTGTTAATTTCATTTCTTCAAGTTATTTCATTTCAGTAGATGTAAATGATTAGTACTTAGTTTCAAATTCAAGCTTAATAGGTCTATTTAGATTTTAAAGATGCATTGGTTTTAAGTATTTTAAATTTTGATGATAAAAGTTCACAAAACCTAGTTTAGTGTAAGTTTACCTTCCAAGTTGTAAATCAGTTGCATGATCTTTTTATGATTGGTTAACATTCTTTAGTTTATGGTATAGTTTGCTAAAGAGGTAGAGCAGAAGTATTTTGTTTTTCTGTTGTAGGTTTTCTTACATATTGAATATATTTCCAGTTATTGTTTTGTACTTAGTTTTAGATTATAAAGCTCCAAGTTTAGTTTTCTTTGATTAGTTTACTGTTTTGCAACGCATTTATTTACGCTTGGTATTTAGAATAATATTTTCTTCACTTTCTACGAATCCACAGTTACTTGTTTGGATTTCTACGAATTTGCAATTAAATAATTCATTGCTTTCCATAACTCAATTGCACTTGCATTCTTAGATAAGCATTTACTTATGCATACATGAAATAGTCTCCAATTTATAATATAGATCAGACAATTTTCTGCAAGTAGTTAGTTTTTCTCTCATTAGTTAAATCGCTTTCAGACCAAGCGACTGCTTTCTAGAATAGATTAGCATGGCGTTAGACTAGTTTGAATCTCAGTTATTAATCAGTTTCCTGCCTTTATAGAATACAGTAGATTAGATTTGAAATTATAGTCACTTTTCAAGTTCTTAGTTAATTTCTTGTTTTCATAGATAGATTAAAATTCTTGCATTTGAATTATGAAAGTCATGCATGTGGATTAAAATAATATAGTTGCATGTTAGTGCATTTTCATCTCTGTTTAGCTCAGGTTAGTTCAAGCCTTCGATGCTACACATATAGTGTCTGCATCTCACAAGCTCCCTTCCCAGGTTGACAATTAAGTGTTGAATTAGATAGTGCATATTTTACCCAACATTTTGGTGTCATTTTCGGGGAGGTGCTAAAGGGATTAGATTCTAGGTAGATAAGGGTAGATAGGTTGTCTTTATATTACACTGCAAGGGGGAGGGGAAATGATAAGACACAAAGACGACTTCACTACGAAATTTCCATAGTGTGATAGCCTGACACATCCAGTTTAGTGGGTCACCCCAAATCTTTGTTGTTCCCTTTTTTATCACAAGTGTGTCTACTTCACGCAAAGTTTGATTTATTTCCCTTAACTGTACTTTTCTTTCTGCAAACGTAGGTAGTTTACTTTCCCATGGTTAGGTGTATTTTTCTTTCCGAAAACATAGATAGTTTACTTTTCCATAGTTTAGTTTCATATACGTGTGCCTTGCAAGTTTAGGTAGTTCACTTTCCTACCATTTACTCTTATACAAGTGTGTTATCTCTTCAGCAAGCTTAGGTGTTGCATTCATATTTGTTACGTTCGATTCATTTTTTTAGATGTGTTTATGTTTGTCATGAGGTCTTTCCTTTTCAAGTGTATGATATGTTTTGTAATTACATTCTAAATTAAAGAAAAAATAAAAAAAAATAAAAAAAAAATGGGTGTTGTACGAACCCCAGAGACTAATCATTATGTGAAGCAAGACCTATCAATCGACAAAATGGATTCAAAGGTGCTCATTAGCATGAGCGAAATTTATCAAATCCTAGCAACAAATGGGATCTCGATCTCTGAAGAAGAAAATATATTGATAGCAGTTGAGAGCTTATCAACCTCTCCTGAAATAACAGACGAACTAAAATCCCAATAAATACAAAAAGATGTTATTTGCGAGACTGCAAAAGAAGCTTATACATTGGGGATTGCATCCGAAGGAGAGCAACTTGAAATTAAAGAGTTCTCCACATGCAAGCTAATAGATCCATCATGTGATCAAATAACTACTAAATTAGAAGAAGGGGATCTGTATGACAAAGTGAAGGAAGGTGAGTACCAAGACTACATCGAAAAATGGTTTCAAGAGGTAACTCAACCGCAATACCATTCCTTCGTTCAACACCTGTTGATGCAAAGAAAAGTAAGTTGGTTGAACTTCCACATTCATGTAATCATCGCAACAATATTTTCATATGTGGATAAAGGTACACTTCGTATTTTGCTTCGCACTTGGTTTCATTGGAAATGCTCATATACTTGAATAAATACATTTTATTTCTTCTCAGGGTAGGGAAATATGTATATAAATAAAATGTTGCATTCTTAGTTTAGGGAATAATGCAACTTTGTTTTTGTTTTTGTTTTCTTTTTCAAATAAAAGAACTAAGAAAAAGATCATGTTAATGACTAAACCAAAACAATTTTACATCATTATTCATTTTTCATACATGCATATTTATAATTATACCAGTTACTCAAGACCAACTTTAAACCTCATGGGGATTTGTCATAAATTAAGTTCTATCTAAAACCTAGAGGTCACTCGTACATCCTAGCCTCACTATCAAGGCATGTTATTTAAGCATCTTTACTACAAGGTAGCATAAGGGTGAATGAAATTCCTTGTTTGTGGGGAACACTACTATAATTCTATATGAAAGAGGCGATATTTGGGACTAGAGACACCTTTCATTCATTATCTTATGGCTTCATCCACTTTACACTAAATCCATCAATCGTGTGTATCTTTGATTCAGTAGATTCCTCTTGCAGCCTTTATTTTGGTTCCATGAAAATAATAAAAAGAGAAGACTAGCTGTCCTCCAATCCATATACCATCCCACCCTATAGCATGGTTTTCAGAGTTGCTCCCCCACCACTCCTTCATAGGAAAAATTATTTGTCGGATATCTATAGGGACTGGAAACATTGGGACAAGAGCCTCTGATAGAAAACAGGTTTAAGAGGTTAACTTGTCGGGGTACTGAACAGGCTCACTGGAAGCAGGTACCAGCCTATGGTATGACCAGGTAAACCCGATGGGGTACTGAACAGGCTCAACTGAAAGAGGGGAATCTTCTTGGAGAGGACATCTTGTTAAAAAGAGAGAGAAAAAGTCTAAAAAAAAGAGAAAAAAATATGAAAATGACTTTGTGATAATAAAGGTTGTTGTGGGTCTACTGGAGGAAGATATGCATGGTTGATCTAAAGAAAATGAACTCCATCAATATGTCATTTGAGAATGTTTGTAAGTTGCACTTAAGACCCTATTGTCTAAATTCATACCATACCTAGGATATCATCCTAGAAGTGGGACCCATAAACTTAGGAATCTAATGAACTTGAAATGCAAACTTTGTCCATATTTACTTGAATAACGATAAACCTTTGAGAAGTAGCAGGGATGACTGGTTTCCTATAGGCTTTATAGACTATCTATACCCTCATGTTTTTTATTTTAATTCGGTATTTATTCATTCGTGGCATGAGGACATGCCATACCTTTAGTCTGGGGGAGAGATTCTCAATTTATATGGTCTTCATAAGCATGAATTATTACTAGTGGCGGAATTGTATGTATTAAGAAATCTTAAATAAAATGAAGTTGTTCTGGTCATCTTATAACATAACTATTTTTTTCTAAGTTCTAGTTTTTTTGTCGTAATAAATTTGGCTTAGTTTTGCTGAACAATTTCCTATAAACTATTTATGATCAAGTAGAATTTTTGATTAAATGAAAGACCATTTTCGATTCATTCATGGCACGAGGATGTGCCATACCTTTGGTCTGGGGGTATGTTGGGCCTCAAAATTGTCTTTTATAATGGCTTTATTTACATTAATTACCTACCTATTTACTGTAGTTTAATACATCTATGTTCAATAAGGTTTCCTTTTACTCTGTTTTATTAATTAAAATATTGTAAATATAAAATAAGACAAATATGTTATTTTTATGTATTAAATGTAGTATTTTGCAAATAATATGTGTTCCGCAATCCATTCACCCCCTTCTTCTGGTCTTAATTTTTGCACTAAGTTTAATAACATGTTTCTTATTGGTTTACTGCCTGGATTTAACTTTGATCTCTGATTCTTGTTGGTTCCATGATATTTGCATATACAAATTAAAAATTTGAATTAATAATACGTCTTTAACATTGTTTCAAATTTAACAAATAAACCATTAAGTAATAAAAAGGTTATTATTATTATTTAAATATATACTAATCCCTTTTTAATATAAACATAACATAAAACAAATAAACAAAAAAAAAACAAATAGCCATTACATAAAACAAAGTCAAACCACGTTTTAATAATTTTTGTTTTGATTCTTCAAACAATTTGTTAGTTTGTAACAATGTTTTAAATTAACAAAATGTATATACTCATGCCTTTTTTTGTATGCGGGTTCACGAATTTGCACATCCTGGATTGGCATATACACAATTCATATATCATTTAAACACATGCATTCTACTCAATAAAATGGTTCACATGGGGGAGGCCAACTCTAGGAATCCAGCATTCAGTTCAACAACCCAGCACTCAGCCTTCAACGTGGCCAACAAACTAGCAGAAAATCCACTCAGAATCCAGATTTATGAACAAATCTTAGTTATAGGTCATCCAGACGCCCATGCAGACCATGTGTTTTTAACAGATAGTTTATTTTCGGGCAAATAGAAGCGAAATTGAAAATTCTGTTGATGTAATTGTAACTTTAGAATGTATTCACTTGTATATTTTATGTATTGTACCCTGATGTTTATTCTAGGAAGCATCTGTAATGTAATTGAGTCATTCCATATCCTGGTGTTCCTATCGAGAGATTCAATAATGTAAATAAGTCATGTAAAGTCATTGTGGGTAACCGTCTTATTGATCAATGGTTAAAGTCCCTGCAGTTGTTGGGCCCTAGGGTTATTAGACTATCCTAGAGAAGTCGACCCTAGGTGAGTTATTGTAAGTCGGGGCAATAGTCCCCACCATTCTGTTAAGGTTAACCCTCCTTGTTGATTGGAGGGGGAAATTCCCCACAAGTTGTGGGGCACTAGGGTTATTAGACTCTCCTAGAGATGTCGGCTCTAGTAAGTAATTGTTAAGTGGGACCAACATGTTAAAGTGGACATTAAGTGAATGAAAGAATATAAACAGAGAGTGACCCTCTCTATTTATAACACACACACTCACTCATTGGAGCGCATGAGTGAGAGAGGAGAAGCTCTCTCAAGTGTGAGAGAGAGAACAAGCTGTGGAGATCATCTTTTCTATTTTTGGGTTTTACTACTGCTATTGGTGCTTATTCTATCTATGAGGAAGCTGTGGGGATTTCTCCTTTATGGTTTCCCTGAGGAAAATTCTTTGTGTCTCTTGTCTCTTGTGTTTATTGTTGTGTATGTTATTCTCTCAAATAAAATCCTAAGATAATGCTAGCTTGAATGATAAAAATATAACAAATTATGGCACCTGGGTTTTGTGCAAAATAGGCCCATTTCAGTCATCGTGAGGAATTTTTGCCAAATTCATAGCCATTTGGGAGAAAATCGTGGTTCTCTTAAACCCACTTTTCCAAAATTTGTGGTTAGTCGTTTTCTAAATTCGTGGGTAGTTGTTATAGCAGTAATGAACCTCTATTTTTAGCAAGAGGTGGTTGAACTAATCTCCATTGTAATCATCTTATAAATACCTCTTTGGTTTTGAAGAGGAGGATGAGAAAACTCTTTGTAAAACTTTGCTTCAGTTTAATAAAAAGTCTCTAGTACAGCTGTTGGTGATCATTCTCATTTCTCTGTTAATGATCAGTGACTAAGTAGCATAGGAACGCAACCACTGATTGCTGAGAAGCGCCCCTCAATAACGAGAGGTTATATTTGTGTATATTCATCAGTTTCTTTTTAATTTGTAGCTAAGTCATTTTGCTTATATATATATATATATATATATATATTATGTTTTCCTGTAAGTTATTTCATTTCTACAAGCAAGAAGTTTGTTTTCCTGTACGTGACACTTTGTTGTTTATTTCATGCGTTTTTATGCAATTTTTGCCTTCAGAATCCATACAGCCGACCGGTCGTTCCTCTTTTCGTCCCTCTGTGTAGACTATTTTTCAGCCTTCTGTTCGTCCCTCTGTGCATACTATTTTTCAGCCTTCTGTTCACACCTTAATGCAGACTATTGTTCAACCTTTAATTCGCACTTAGACAGAATTTTAATTCATTTTCAGAATTTTTGGTATTTTGTTTTTGCAGAAATAGTTAGTTAAGGTAGAGGTTAATTTTCCAACATTCCACCACGTTATGTAGCTAGTTGGGATTCGAAACCACCTCTAAAAATTCATATTTAGTTCTATATTAACACATATATTAATTATTTCAATTTTACTGATGATAAAATCCATTTATATTCAACCTATATTTTACTGTTTAAGTGAAAAATAGATCTAGTTTGAATAGAAGCAACATAGTTTTATTTTTGTTTATGACTTAGATAGTTTATGTGTTACTTTCATTTGTTTTCATTCCTAAAACCTAGATTATCTTAAGCTTGTTTAAAATTTTGTCATATAATGTGTTGAATATTAGTTTGTCTCATTTCTGAAATAGGTTCAACACTCTATTTTCAGTTTTCATTTGAGTCCATAATCAGTCTTTCGTTTTCAGTTACACAGCATTTCATTGTCTTAACCCTTTGTTAGTTTCATTTCTTCAAGTTATTTCATTTCAGTAGATGTAAACGATTAGTACTTAGTTTCAAATTCAATATTAATAGGTTCATTTAGATTTTAAAGATGCATTGGTTTTAAGTATTTTAAAATTTGATGATAAAAGTTCACAAAACCTAGTTTAGTGTAAGTTTACTTTTCAAGTTGTAAATCAGTTGCATGATCTTTTTATGATTGGTTAACATTCTTTAGTTTATGGTATAGATTGCTAAAGAGGTAGAGTAGAAGTATTTTGTTTTTCTGTTGTAGGTTTGCTTACAGATTGAATATATTTCCAGTTATTGTTTTGTACTTAGTTTTAGATTATAAAGCTCCAAGTTTAGTTTGTTTTGCAATGCATTTATTTACGCTTGGTCTTTAGAATAATATTTAAGTTTCTTTCTACGAATCCATAGTTACTTGTTTTGCTTTCTACGAATTTGCAATTAAATAATTCATTACTTTCCATAACTCAGTTCCACTTGCATTCTTAGATAAGCATTTACTTATGCATACATGAAATAGTCTCCAATTTATAATATAGATCAGATAATTTTCTGCAAGTAGTTAGTTTTGCTCTCATTAGTTAAATCGCTTTCGGACCAAGCGACTGCTTTCTAGAATAGATTAGCATAGTGTTAGACTAGTTTGAATATCAGTTATTAATTAGTTTCCTACATTTATAGAATACATTAGATTAGATTTCAAATTATGGTCACTTTTCAAGTTCTTAGTTAATTTCTTGTTTTCACAGATAGATTAAAATTCTTGCATTATGGCTAGGGTTTTCCCCTAGCTTGTGAAAATGAGCACCTACTAAGGAGAAGTGACTCCTTAGTAGCAGTTTAGTAAAATGTAAATAAAAATGCTAAACAGAAAAATGAACTACTCTAAATATATGCATGAAACAAAACAACGAAATGTAAAGAATGGTTTTTTATATTGATATTACCTCCGATGTGGAGGTTGGTGAAGCTCTTTGCGGAGATCCGAGACAGTTGCTCCAAGCTCCAGCCTGCTCCTTCTCCTTCTCCGATGGTGGAAATGGGCCAAAAGGGGCTCTCAAAGGTGAAAGTAGCTCAAGGGTGAGCTAAGGTTTCCAGAGCTGTTTTGGCAGAGTAAGGGTGCTTATGATTGTGGATGTGAAATAAGGGGTCTCCACCACCTATTTATAGTTTTTTAGTGGTGGAGTGTTGGCCCATGGTTTTGGAAACCATATGGTTTAGGGCAGTTGTTTAGGGTTTTTTCCTCCTTTTCCTCATTATTTTATATTTTTTCTTCCCTTTTAGGTGATTTTTGCTATTTTAGAGGAATTTTGGATTTTTTGGAGGAAAATGCCTTTTGGAGGCATTTTAGGCCTTTTGGAGGCTTTTTAGTGGGATTTTCAGGGTTTTTAAGGGAAATATGGTAGGGAAATGGACAAATGAGCCATGTAATGGGGTAGATGAGGTAGTGAACACTTTTTGGGTGTTAACAGATTGCCCCCTGATGTGCGAGGGCAGGAGCTCATCGTATGGCTGATGGACATCATAAGTCATATATGGTTTTCTTGGGGTGTGGAGATGAGAAGAAACAAATTGAAGCCCGGAAGGACGATCCCGAACCAACTGCAAGAGATAAAAGTACATAACCTCAATAATGGATGAGGAATCATCTGATCATATGGACGAGGTGGGCATTCCCATGCTCGTATCAGGACATAACATAATAATAACAATGGGGTCCAAAAAGAGGGACCTGTCATATACACGGCCTCAAATACTGAATGAGGAAGAATCTCAATATATGGAGGAGGCGGGCATACCCATGCTCGTATCAAGATACATAAACATAACTGTGAGGCCCAAAAGAGGGACCTGTATGATACATAAAAAACCATTGTGTAGATCGTAAGGGTCCAGAAGGGACACAAATCTGGGACATACTGCTGGGCTGATCATGTCTGAGCTGAAAAACTGATGCACTGGAATGACAGCAGTGTTGCTGAATGTGGTACCAAAGGAACTGATGAGCTGTGGGACCAGAGTGACAAGGGTCATACTCACAATGGTATACTGAACTGGAACTGAACTGGGTACTCAAGGAAGCATGGAATTGGATGGATTCCGAATACAATCGCCAACGCAGCCCGGACATCCACGGGAACATATAACTGGGCATTTCGAAGTGACTCACCAATGTGCTAGAGTCGGGGGAAATCCGGGGTCTTCGACAAATAATGGAAGGGATCTAAATCCTGCGTGATTCTCAATGATGCGATCAAGGTGCTGAAATCGAGCATGTGAGAAACAACCATTCGAAGAGGCAATGATGACTCCTCCCAAAATGGTCCGTAGGCACTCACCACAGATGGTGATGGGTCCAAGGCGCAGGGGCCTCTGGATCTATCCTATGGAATAGAGGGGCTGCCGTTGACAGAGGGAGACCTGCAACTATCAAGGCAATGATGTTTCCTTGATAGGAGCGTGAGGTGGAAAACCGAAATGTGATAGTACTGATAGTAGGATTGAGAAACTGGGGGGAATAACTAGGCAGGTAGAGTGGGTGGACTCAAACTTCCTTTGTTCAGAGTATGATGGTGGGGATGATCAGGCAGCATATGAAACTGACGAGTGGTAAGGGGATCATAGCTGTGTTGCATCTGGAAGGTGACTGGGTTGAGGGAGACTCAAGCTGTGGTAAAATGGCAGGAGACTGCAGAATACTCTGAACAAAGGCGACCTAATTGGGGGTGCTACCGAGAGGATCGATCATGGTGCCAAGAGGCATGGGGGGACTGCTTCATGGGTTAGGGAACGAGAAGGAGTGTGTATATAAAATGGTATTGTCGTGTGGATTTATACGAGCCCAGGACAGTTCATGCTCGTGGTTGCTTTCAATTTTAAGGAGTCTGAAAGCAAATAAGAAGACTCTGAAGGGATGGAATGGTACTGTCGTGTGGATTGTACGAGCCTAGGACAGTTCATGCTCGTGGTTGCTTTCAATTTTAAGGAGTCTGAAAGCAAATAAGAAGACTCTGAATGAATGGAATGGTACTGTCGTGTGGATTTTATGAGCCCAGGACAGTTCATGCTCGTGGGTGCTTTCAATTTTAAGGAGTCTGAAAGCAAATAAGAAGACTCTGAATGGATGGAATGGTACTGTCGTGTGGATTGTACGAGCCCAAGACAGTTCATGCTCGTGTTTGCTTTCAATTTTAAGGAGTCTGAAAGCAAATAAGAAGACTCTAAATGAATGGAATGGTACTGTCGTGTGGATTTTAGGAGCCCAGGACAGTTCATGCTAGTGGTTGCTTTCAATTTTAAGGAGTCTGAAAGCAAATAAGAAGACTCTGAATGAATGGAATGGTACTGTCGTGTGGATTTTACGAGCCCGGGATAGTTCATGCTCGTGGTTGCTTTCAATTTTAAGGAGTCTGAAAGAAAATAAGAAGACTGAATGAATGGAATGGTACTGTCGTGTGGATTTTACGAGCCCATGACAGTTCATGCTCGTGGGTGCTTTCAATTTTAAGGAGTCTGAAAGCAAATAAGAAGACTCTGAATGGATGGAATGGTACTGTCGTGTGGATTGTATGAGCCCAAGACAGTTCATGCTCTTGGTTGCTTTCAATTTTAAGGAGTCTGAAAGAAAATAAGAAGACTCTGAATGAATGGAATGGTACTGTCGTGTGGATTTTACGAGCCCAGGACAGTTCATGCTCGTGGTTGCTTTCAATTTTAAGGAGTCTGAAAGAAAATAAGAAGACTCTGAATGAATGGAATGGTACTGTCATGTGGATTTTACGAGCCTAGGACAGTTCATGCTCATGGTTTCTTTCAATTTTAAGGAGTCTGAAAGCAAATAAGAAGACTCTGAAGTAATGGAGGGCCAGGCAAGGAGGAAGTGTTCAATCAAGGAACATTTATGATGACCAGGAACGAGGGTAGGGGGGGAACACTGGTGGGCCTCCTTGCGGGGTGAATGAATGGTGGCAAAATAACGGAACATTTGCAGTGTGACAGGAGTGGATGGCTCATGTAAAAATTGTGGAACAATCTGATGGCGGCCGATGTGGTGCGCAAATCGAGGCAGCAAGGTGTCGGGACACAATGTTGAAATTGTACCAAGTGAGAGCGAGAAATGATCTCAAGCATCATCATGAGCTCGGAAAAATTAATCCGGCGATATAAACAGTGGGAAAAACGGAGAACGGCCGAAGTGGCACGCAAACCGAGACAACTAGTGGTGTCTAAAAAATGGGCAAAAAATGACATAGAAAAAATAATGCAACGAGGTGACCATCGTGACAGTCTCATCATGCTGATTCCAATGGTGGAAACGGTTCGGAAAACGGATTCCGTATGGGTTCAAAATGGCCAAAACATGGATGCACCTTTTTGTGATGTTGTCGTAGTGGTACGCACGTGGATGCGCTTTATGATGTGTTATATGTTTGTATTGCACGTGGATGCAAGTAGTCTAGGATGTTGGGCACGTGGATGCATCTTGTGTATTTTATGTGATGCGACATATGTATGATTAGGCACGTGGATGCCCCTATGGATACAAATGTGGTTTTATGGTTTTATGTATATGGATGCAAATGTTGATGCAATGCAATCTTTTTGGGTTTTTAGATATTTTGATGAGATGCTATGCAGGATGGAGGTGTTACATGGTGTGATTGATATGCCAATCTAGGATGTTATTTTCCATTTGATCTGCGACACTATTGTAAGCTCTTGGGACATGTGTGAATGTGATGGATTCAAACTGTCGGCTGAGTTGTTTTGTATGCAGGAATTTTCTAAATAGGCAAGGATCACGCACCTGGTAGCAATTGTTGAGCTGGGAGGCAAGTAGCTGGGAGTCCAGAAACACATGAAGGTGACATATGCCCATCTGGAGGGCAGCAGTCAGGAGACCGGTCACAGCATCATACTCTGCCTGGTTATTGGTAGCGGCGCCTATACATATTCCGTCAAGGAGAATCAGTTCGTTGGAAGGGGAATACAAGACCCATGCTGCAGAAGCCAAGTTGGGAGACCAGCGGCTTGCACCATCAGCAAAGCCAATGTAACGAGGTGGAAGATGGTCCATCTGTGGGCATGCAAAAAGAACGATGAATGTAAGATTTTGGTAAAGAAGGTGAAGAGCAAACTGTACAATGCGGACCAATGAGGTCGCGGCTTCAGTTATGGGTAAAAACGTTTAAGATACAACCCATTGCGGGAGTTGCGTAAAGGGTGGCCTTCAGAATCGGAAAAAATGTATGCCCCCTTGCCGAGGCAAGTCTGCACAATGTAAGGGCCTTGCCACATGGATTCAAACTTTCCTTTACCGGTTTTGTCGTGGGCTTGGTCATAGGCGAGGACGAGGTCCCCTTCGTGGAAAGTTCGAGGGTGGACATGTTTGTCATAACCGGCTTTGGAGCGGTTTTTGGCTGCTTCGATGTTCTAGAGAGTGGCACGACGATCTTCATCTGCTTGTTCGAGGGATAGCAGATGTTGCTCAAGGGGGGAGGTATCGGGGAGAAGCTCAACGGCGATATGTAAGGCAAGTATCTGACACTCGATGGGGAGGATAGACTCTACACCGTGAACTAAATGAAACGGGGTAAAACCAGTGGCGGTCTTGGTGGAGGTACGGTAAGCCCATAAGGCAGGGAAAAGCATATGGTGCCAATTGGACTTATGCCGGTCAACAGTGCGTTGGAGTATAGTTTTTAGAATTTTGTTAACAGCTTCTACTTGGTCGTTCCCTTGAGGGTAGTAAGCAGAGGAAAATTGGTGTTCAAACTTGAGGAGGGTGGATAACTCGCGCCACACGGAATCTTCAAAGTGTGATCCATGGTCTGAGACCAACTGTTTAGGGACCCCGAATCGAGTGATAACATGGTTAAAAAAGAAACGGGCAGTAGTGTCAGCGGTACAGTTGAAGGTGGGCATGGCTTCCACCCATTTGGTGAAGTAATCGACGGCGACAATGATATACTTATGGCCATTCGTAGATGGGGGTCGACACTCCATGAAGTCGATGGCCCACTTACAAAAGGGACCAACGGTGATGACTGGGTGTAATGGAGCAAGTGGTGTCCGGGCCTTGGGGGCAAAAAGTTGGCAGTTATGGCAATTCTTGACCGCAGTGATGCAGTCAGTGAAAAGGGTGGGCCAGAAGTATCCGGCATGGATGACCTTTTGGGAAGTGTCTATCCCTGAGAAATGGCCACCGCAGGCACCACTATGACAATCATTGAGGACGTGTTCAGCTTCCTCATGTGTAAGGCAGCGACGAAGAATTGTGTCGACCCCTCGCTGGTAAAGAACATCTCCTATGAGGAGGTAGCGAGAGGCCTGTTGACGAATACGACGACGTTCATTACGAGTGACTGTGGGGCGGAACTTCTGCGTGTGTAGGTATAACAAGATATCACCATACCACGGGTCATTAGACAAGATAGTGAACAAGTGATTATCCGGTAACTCATCAGAGATAGGTGGGGCCGGGAGAAAGGAAGGGAGATCAGTGATGAGCTGGGCAAGTGCAAGGGCTTTAGTGCTCTTAGGTGTTCGGAATGTTAGGTCATATTCTTGGAGGATAATGACCCATTTAGCCACACGACCTTGCAGGAGCCGCCGGTTTAGGAGATATACCATGGGGTTAGAGTCGGCGACGATTGTGGTATGACTAAGTAAAATGTAGTGTCGCAATTTTTGGATGGAAAAGACCACTTCTAGGGCTAGTCTCTCCTCATATGGGTAACGTAGGGGTGGGCCGGACAAGGTCTGGCTGACGTAGTAAATGACATGCTCTTGGTGTGAGGTGTCTTCTTGAACCAAGACTCCGGACACAGCATGGTCAGATGCCGAGACGTAAAGGATGAAGTCCTGAGAGAAATTCGGGGGGGAGATCAAGGGGGCTTGTGTGAGAGATTTCTTGAGGGCTTCGAATGCACCTTTTGCTTGCTCGTCCCAGACAAAGGGTACGTGGGTACGGAGCAGGCGCAAGAAACCGTGAACGGTTGTGGCATAATCGGGAACGAAGCGTCTAAGGAAATTGGATCGCCCTTGCAGACTTTGGAGTTGTCGTAGTGTTCGAGGAGAGGGAAGGTCTAAGATGGCTTGTACTTTCAGGGGATCAATAGTAATTCCTTTTTGGGAAACAATGAAACCCAATAATCGACCTGCTGGAACGCAAAAGACACACTTGTGTGGGTTCAAGCGGATCTGATATTTGCAACAACGCAAAAAAACTTGTCGAAGGTCGTTAAGGTGGTCTGATCGTTTCCGAGAACGAGCTGTAAGGTCATCAAGGTAGACGAGCAGGATGTGGACCAAATCGTGAAAGCAATAGGTCATGGCCTGCTGGAATGTGGCACTAGCATTTTTTAGGCCAAAAGGCATGACGCGATAGGCGAAGGTGCCCCATGGGGTAGTAAAGGCAGTTTTGTACTGGTCTTCCTTTCGGATTTGGATCTGATTGTATCCAGAAAAATCATCCATGAACGAGAGGACTTCATGCCCTGCACACGCATTGATGAGCTGGTCCGTGCATACTCTAATGGTGCCTTGTTTTTTGTTAACGAGAACCGGGTTTGAAACCCAGGTGGTATAGGCAATTGGATAAATGAATCCTGCCATGCGGAGTTTCTCAATCTCTGCTTTGACAGCTGGGAGTTTTGAGGGATGAATGGGATGCTTTTTTTGACGAATGGGGGGTACATCAGGCCACGTGTCAATGTGGTGCTCTATAATGGCAGGGTCAAGACCAGGCATTTCAGTATAGGACCAGGCAAAGACATCACGGAATTCTCTGAAGAGTTTTTTGTATTCCTCAATCTCTTGCTCACTGCAAGAGGCTCCTAAAGTAATGAGTTTGGGGGTGCTTCCTGGGGCCACGATATCAATTTGAATGATAGGTGAGATATTGGCCATGTTACCCTCTTCGAAGGCGTCGAGAGAAGGAATAGGGTCCTTGAACCAGTCGACCCTGGGGGGAAGGAAGTCTTTGGATTCAACTGCAAACTAGGTAGCAGTGTTAGAGGAGGATTCATCTGGGAGGAAGTATGAACGATGGTGCATGTCATCCCAGGGATACTCTGGGGCAGTGAGAGCCTCGAGAATCTCTTCGTCAGTACGGAAAGTTTGTGTCATCAAATCGGTTGACGAGGGAGTAGGGGCGGAAGAGATCATATAAATGGTATTAATCTCTTCGAAAGGGGGAGAGACCGGGGGGAGGATCTCCTCACTGGTGGGTGGTGCCGTCTCAAGATCTGGATTGTTCATCTCATAGAGAGCTACTCTGTAATCGGGGAGATCGGGACAGTGATTTGTGTAATGCCCGTAAACACCGGATATGGCACAAGGGTGGTTAGTGCGCAGGGATTTGTCGTGAGGCTTAGGGGTTGACTCTAGTTGGACAACCGGTATACTGGGGTCGTCATCAAGCATTTGCATGTGTTCCTGTAATGCCGGTAAGTGAGGACATTGGTGACTCGC
>LPNX010221280.1:517644-555809 GCA_001517045.1 Pseudotsuga menziesii | reverse complement strand
AGTTGCCGAACTCGCTCCATGTGTGGGAAAAAATGTGTGTAGTGGCCATAGACCCCGCAAATAGAACAAGGATGGTTTGTTCACAAATTGGGGTTTTTAGCCTACTTGGGAGGGCGATCAGGGTTTTGGTTAGCAGGGGCCGCATTATTATTATCAGGGGGATTAGGGGGTTGACCAGCTTGGTTTGGAGGTTGGTTGTTCCCACGATTTCGGCCCCTGCCACGGTTTTGTTGGCCTTGGTTGCGTTGGTTGTTCTGGTTTTGCTGCGGGTTTTGTTGGGCGTAAATTTGCCCTTGGGCAGCAGGTGGATTATGAGGTTGCGCAGGTGCAGGAGCAGGCTGTGGTGGATGATATGCAGGTGGAGGCTGCACAGGTGCCACAACGTGAGGGGGTTGCTGATAAGGCTGCGGAGCGGGTTGTGGGGTTGCCGCAGGGGCTTCCTGTGACAGGTAATAAGTGGGTTGGGCTTGTGAAGGCACAGGAGCTGGTGCAGCCTGCTGGTGGTAGTAGGGCTGAGGTGCGACCGGGGGGGCGTAAGCGGGAGCCACATGACCGAAACACTGAGGTGGACATGAGGGTCCATGGGAATGGTGGTGATGTTGCATGGGAGCATACGAGGTGGTGGCTCCAGGCTGTGAGGTATCCTGCGAAAGGTCAGGGCCAGGGGTAGGATGTGCTATGGAAAATGGTTGAGGATGCGAAGAGACACGGCCAATGATGCCGTCGGCAGCGTGGGATGCCCCCGACGCATCGTGCTGGGAGGAATCGCTGCGAGGGGCATCAGGTATAATGGTATAGAGATAACCCAACTGGGCGTAAATGAGGTCGAATTGTTGGGCCTTAAGGATGGCCTCTTCTTCATACTGGGGTCTTTCGGATGCCACATCCTTAGCAATGACAGGAAGAAGGGATTTGAGGAACCAATCGAGGAAGATACGGTCGTCTAATTTGATCTTGCATAAGCTACGGCGTCGACGCCACTCATGAATGTGGTCCGTGATGTGGGTAGCCGTGTTTTGTCTGCAGGATAGGAGGATCTCAATGCCCGCGTCATAGCAGACGGGTAACTGGAAGAACTGCAGGAAGGTTGAGGCAAGGGAAGCAAAGGTGTTATGGGTCCCGTGGGGTTTCTCGATATACCACTTGGCTGCAGAGCCAGTGAAGGTGCGCTGTAAGAGACGGAGGCGAATAGAGTCATCCATTATGGAGTTGGAGGAACACCATAGATGGAAGGACATGATGTGGTTTTGTGGGTCCTCACCTGCCTTTCCCTCGAACTTAGGGATGTCAGAGGGGAGCTTGGTGGGCATGTGAGGCCACGCAGGGTCGTGTCGAATAGGGTCGTTGGTCAATCTAGATAGGTCAGGCAGGTTGAGGCTAGCCATGAATGGCAAACTAGAAGAAGGATGTGACACGGTAGTGGGTTGGGCCAAGTTGGGGACAATGCCCCCAAGTGGAGGGGTAGTGTTAGGGAGGTTTCCCCCAAATGGGGGAACTAAGGTGGTATAGGACGGTCTTGCACCACCATGGGTAGTGTGAGCCACTGATGGAGTGGGAATAGGTATTCTCGCTGCAGAAATAGGTGCCGTGAGGGGAACGGTAGATGGGGGCCCTGTGGAGGGCATACCCACAGCGGGTGTGGTCACTGGTGTAGTGGTGGATGTGCCACCAACGGTCCCTACCATGAAGGGAGTGGAAGTCACGCCAGCCATGGGGCTAGTAGGGGCAGTGTAAATGGGGTTCTCAGACTCGGGCTCAGAATCGGAAGTAAAATAAGGGGTGTCAATATCTGGTGACGGAGTCCTATGCCGCTGATGAGTGGAGTCAAGTGAGGATGACCTGTGTCGATGACGGGTGGTTTCAAGTGAACCGTGCTATGGGGGTTCACCCCTGAGGCACCGAGAATGTCTCGGGGACTCAATGGTGACAGATGGTGTCAAATCTCTGTGGGTTGAGGTGAGTAAAAAACAGCTCAAAAACCCTAATGCAACCGAGTGTGCAGAAGGAGAGCTCAAAAAATAGGGCACTCAGGCCAACAACCAACTCAAAACACCTACTATAACAGCTGTGCTACAATAGGTGGAGTGTCAACAGAAATGGTCAGAATACCAACAAACAGCAGGTTTCCTAAAAATAAAAAACGGTGGACTCACTAGACCAAAAGGAGGTAAGGGAGCATGCAAACACCTAACTAAAAGTATTCTGACTCAACTAGACATATCCTCTGTAAGGTGATGAAATCCAAGTCAGACAATATGAATAGGAAAGCCAAGTGGCTAAGATATCCCCCTACCGGGAGGGACACCGGGTAGTCAATCCTAGAAGAATGGCAACTAATATACCCCGTTCATGACACGTCCAGAAAGGTGAATCTGCCATTTCGTCCTTTTACCGCAATACCCCTATACAGGGATATCCTGAGAACTGTGAAAGGTAGCCCTTTAGTTACTGAATGGAGTGCGGTATTCCACTCAGGTATCCGGAACCAGTCTCGCGACTTCAACCCTCCTAAGGGAGAGGCCCTCTGGTAAACTGGTTGTGACCGTGCCAAAAAGTACTAGGGGATTTTGGTTCCCTAAATGGACAATAGCTATGTCTCAAGTGTAAGTAACCGAGGGGTGTTATTGGAAGCCTATCCCCCCGATCCTACCTAACTACAAAGATTCTTTTGTGTTCCCCAAGTGGGGTTAGAATGTTGGTTGAGTTAAGTAGTTTTTTAAGTCTCACTTGAATTAGGTGACAGAGTGTGTGCTCGTGAGATGATGAACCCAGAATAGAAGTGCCACACAAAGGGGCAACCTTCTAACTAACAATAATACTGAATTCAAAATTGTAACATGCAAAATTTTCTGAATTAAAATGCAGAAATTTTAAAGGGATTCTGTAAAAGGAAACAGAAAGGATGTTGCAGAAAAGGCTGGAAGGAAGTAGGGCTGCAGGTGCGACAGGTGGCTGTGCAGATGCAGAAAATATTGCAACAAAGGGGCTGGCTGGGTTCAAAAACAGGACCACGGGTCTGTGGCGAAATCGGGCGGTCGAACCGCGGGTTTGAGGGAAACAAGCACGGATAGGTCGTGGCTTTCTGGCAGACAGACGTGGTCGGGTCGCAGCTAAGGGGCTGAAGGTCGCGCTCGGGTCGCAGCAAATGGACGGAAAGTCGCAGTCGGGACGCAGGAAAATGGCCGACAGGCGCAGCCAGATCGCAACAAACAGGCTAAATAGTCGCGGTCGGATCGCAGGAAACAGACTTGAATCCGCGGCAGGGCGCCGGAGACAGTCTGATAGCTGCGGTCGGGTCGCAGGTAAAGGTCTGAAAGACGCGGTCAGGAGGCAACTGCAGAGGGAAAAAATGCGGTTTACGGCGGCCGAAAGGGACAACCAAAAGGAAAAAGCTAAATAATTTTTTAAACCGAAAACAGAGATTCAAAAGAAAAACAGCGGAGTCACCAAAACTGTGGCTAGGGTTTTACCCCTAGCTTGTGCGAATGAGCACCTACTAAGGAGAAGTGACTCCTTAGTAGCAGTTTAGTAAAATGTAAATAAAAATGCTAAACAGAAAAATGAACTACTCTAAATATATGCATGAAACAAAACAACGAAATGTAAAGAATGGTTTTTTATATTGATATTACCTCTGATGTGGAGGTTGGTGAAGCTCTTTGCAGTGATCCGAGACGGTTGCTCCAAGCTCCAGCCTGCTCCTTCTCCTTCTCCGATGGTGGAAATGGGCCAAAAGGGGCTCTCAATGGTGAAAGTAGCTCAAGGGTGAGCTAGGGTTTCCAGAGCTGTTTTGGCAGTGTAAGGGTGCTTATGATTGTGGATGTGAAATAAGGGGTCTCCACCACCTATTTATAGTTTTTTAGTGGTGGAGTGTTGGCCCATGGTTTTGGAAACCATATGGTTTAGGGCAGTTGTTTAGGGTTTTTTCCTCCTTTTCCTCATTATTTTATATTTTTTCTTCCCTTTTAGGGGATTTTTGCTATTTTAGAGGAATTTTGGATATTTTTGGAGGAAATGCCTTTTGGAGGCATTTTAGGCCTTTTGGAGGCTTTTTAGTGGGATTTTCAGGGTTTTTAAGGGAAATATGGTAGGAAAATGGACAAATGAGCCATGTAATGGGGTAGATGAGGTAGTGAACACTTTTTGGGTGTTAACATGCATTTGAATTATGAAAGTCATGCATATAGATTAAAATCATATAGTTGCATGTTAGTGCATTTGCATCTCTAGTTAGCTCAGGTTAGTTCAAGCCTTCGATCCTACACATATAGTGTTTGCATCTCACAAACTCCCTTCCCGGGTTGACAATTAAGTGTTGAATTAGATAGTGCATATTTTACCCAACACATGGCCCGGTCGAGGAGCAGATGGACCAAAGAGAAAACCCACCCGGTGACCAAGATAATGGCCAATATGATGGCCAAGGCGACGACCAAGAAAATGGCCAGGGTAATGACAGTGGCAATGGGAAAGACAATCAGTCGCTGAGCTCCAATGATGATGACAGTGAGCACAACAAGGATGATGATGATGATGGCTGATGAGGATGTGTGTACCCAGTGGCGAGAGCAGGAAAAAGAGCAGACGCACTCACGCAAGAAGCGAAAATATGACAAAACATCCAATACTGTCAGCTTGGATAAAGAAGACATTGGCCTACTTGTAGACGTTGTCGCGGAAGTAGCCAAGAGAAACCTTGAGGGACTAAGAATGTTGCAAACACAAGTGGCCAATAAAGTCGCCAAGCACCTCAACAAGCTCACAAAATCCATCAATGAAGTAAAAACCACTATCGAGTCTGATTCATATGGCGTTGATCATGGGGATACATTAGCCGCGCCATTATTATTTCCGCCCCTCAAGCTCGAATTGCAGGCAAAAGCACTCAGGTTGGGAACGCCAGAATATAACGATGTTATCCTAGCCATAGGGACATTGCCTCTAGAATTCTCAAACATAGCATTGGCCAAAGTATACACCATTCAGCATGTAGTCTCCACAGAAATTCGCATCAGAGAAAATGCTATGTCTTATCCAGCCACAAAGAATACAAGGATGACAAAAGAGCGGAAGGTCCTCATTAAGGAAAAGGACTGAGAGATCGAGGCGCATTGTAACACCCTAGTTTTGACCCCGTGGTATTGAATTACATATGATGTAAGTATTGTATTTAATTGTGGTGTGGAGTTAACGAAAAATTCCCCACCATGGATTTAGTGTCTTATGTATCGACGATTAAAATCGATGTCGATGGTTTATGTTATATCCAGGAACGATATGTTTGAGACATCATGTAAAAACGCAATTTAATTAAAAACCCACAACCAACTATCTCAATGCAACAAATAATGAGATGGGGGTATGATTTCCTAAGGATAGGGGGGGGGATGTTTAACCTTGAGCCATTGGGAAAAACCCATAAAAAATGTCAACTACCCATTTCTTGTCTTTTTTCCCAATCATTATTTCTGCCAAAATTTGGTTGAGGTAGTTATTGCATGGGAATGGGAAGAGTATGGGAAAAAATTCAAATTAGGCAGAGCACCCATTTTTGAAAAATGTGTTTTGACTTCATGGGAAACAAAACACCCAAAAATGTATGCCCATTCCCTCATGCATTCACATTTTCATCTTCCCTCATGTCTTGGGGAGTTGGGTGGGATGTTTTTGATTATCCATCCTTCATTCATGAGGGACACTCACGTAGTTGATTGTTCTTCTCCTCAGTCCTCCATCCCCTATTTTTTCTCCTGCACGATTTTGCATTTGTTTTCATTCTCCCATGGTTGGATAATTGTTTTGGCAATGCCAAGCAGATTCAAGAGGGAACCATGATTTCGGAGTGGTTGCTAAGCCGTATTCACCCACGTGAAGCTATTGAATGTTCTGTGAAGTCGATTTTGGTCATAGGGTTGTTGTTCCTCGATTGCCATTGTTTTTTTTTACTTCCATGGTGTTTTCCTTCAATCCCAGAACTTGTGATTGTTGTGTAGGCATTCTCTGTTTGATCTAAACTATTTGGTGTGAACAAAGGTCATTTCTGCCTTTGGAATCCCATCCAGCATTTTATGAATGATTTGGGTCACTTGGTTTGTTTTCCCCATTTTCAATATTCGATTTTGGGTTCCCATGATGTTTTTTCCATACCCAGAACTTGTCTTTTGCTGTGTAGTGCATCCTTGTGTTGGCTTGGCTGAGTAAGTCCAAGAACCCATCTGTTATTGGGCTAAAGGTGTTTGGATGTGATTATTGGCTTGACTATGGGTGTATAGCCTTATTGTGTGTGAGTCTGTGTCCCTTAGTTCCTTGTGGAAATCATGCCCAGCTTGGGGGTGGTAGTGATGTAGAGAGATTAAGGAGCACACTAGCCTATGGTTGGGTGGAACGTTGCAGCGACATAGCTAGTTGCGATAAATCTTCTTCTTAAGATAAGTATTCTTTTGCATTTAACCCTTGCAATGTATTTGCTTGTAAATTATTCATGAACATGTAGAATGCTTGAACAGAATGAATGTTGATTTTTTTATGAGTTATGAACAACATTAATGCATTGAATGAATCTGTATTGCTTCCGTTGTAGATTGCTTTAGGCATCTGTAAACGTTTTTATGTTCAATGCATTTTTATGGTTTATGTTTTATGAGGGCTTAGATTTCCTGGATTGGTGATGGCCTAAATGGCCAAATCTGTTCAATACTTCTGTTAACAGGTTGAATTTCCAGAAAAAAATATTCCTTCCATAACTTGTGGGATGTGGAATGCAAAAACACCCTTCTATAAATTGTGTTCCCTGCAGATCCCCTTTTGTAACTCTCCTTTCCGAAACTTACTGGATCCAGAAACGTCCTTCTATAAATTATGTTCCACGTAGATGTCCTTTCGTAACTCTCCTTTATGAAACTTGCGAGATGCGTGATGTAGCTTCACAATCTCTATTTCCGCAACTAATTATTTTCGCAATGGTCTATTCCACATGTGGGATCGCAATTTCCATTTTCCCTGATTCCACAAACTCAAGCTTTCTGCACCGTTGATTCTTGTGGGTTGATTCTCACCTATTGATCTGTTTCCAAATGCGAAATAGATTGTGACCATCAATTTCTGTCTCAATTTATCTCTATCATTCGATCTCATATGAGATCTTTCTTCATAGATGTCGAGTGGATCACTGACAGGATCAATTTCTTTGCTATTGGGAAGTCAAAGAATTTATACACTGACTTGAATAGAGTGAAATTCGAGATTGATGCTCCTACATCAATTAGGCAGCAGTAATGGTCATGTTCTCTCTCTAGTGGAGGGGAGGGGATGTGACAGTGTGGTATCAAATCTCATGTTGCATCTTTGGGCCTCAAAGGGGCCATGAGAAATCCACCTCTGTGTTCAGAGAAATTCAATAGGTTTTCAGCAGGGATTGAAGGGGCCAGAAAATTGGAAAAAAAATGGCAATGAATTTATGCAATAGATTGCATGAAATCGAAGGATTTACAAAAAATAAAAAAAAATCCTTCAGTGGCACAGGGAAGCCATAAGGGGGAAAGCCCCCTTGACCCCCATCGTCCCCTGAGATAGTTGATTATTGCAGAAAGGAAACTACAACAAGAAGGAGTACTAATTAGCAGAATTGATAAACTTAGCCGACCCAACGAAAGGCACATTAACCATTCATGCCTACAAGAAGCAATTGGTAAGTAATTGTTTGAATTTTTGAGATTGACTAACAAATGTTTTTGTTAACACATTTTGCAGAGTCATAGTGCAGATTGAAAATTTGATCTTGTTCCGACCAAGAGGGTCAAAGAATATCAGTGCCAAGAAGATTAACAGCATGGATGATGCACAGGATCCCTATGGACATGGGAAGGATGCTATGGGGGAAAATCCAAGAGCCACAAGAGGGAAGAAAGCCACTCCAATGATGGAGATGTGGAGGACCCCATTTACACTGAATTTGTCCACATGGGGAAGGGAATGTAAGGCCAACTTACAATGTCCAAGGTCATGTAACTAAAGTTGTTGGGAAGTGGGAACAGGAGATTTCCCCAGATGCTGCAGTACTATAAGAATCCTGAGGACAGAGTTGCAGGATTGTAAAGAAGAAAATAAAAGGTTGGTCAAGGATTTGGTAGAGAAAAACCAGTTCACTATAGCCATGCTACATAGTTTGGTAGATCTCCAAAAGCAGATAAACTGTGGGAATCCATTAACAGAGATAGAAGGGAGTAGGAGAAATTCCCATGAGAAGAATGAGAAGCTTAACCCAAGGAAGAAAGGTTTTAAACCTTCTCACCTCCTAAAGTAGCAAAGGAATATATCACAAGTTGTGATTGAGCCAGCTAGAGTAATGAGGGAAAAGATAAAGGAACCACTCAAATGTTGGAGATGTGAAGGACCCGTTCTATGCAGGAATTGTTCACTTGAGAATAAGAATGAGGGTCAAGTCCCTAGCACCTAAAAAGTTGAAACTATGGGTCAGGAAGCAAGGGTCATTCCTAAAAATTTTGCAGTGTTAGAAGACCACCGAGCAGGTCATAACCCAACTGTGGTGGAATTTGGGGGTGAGATCATTGAACAGATTGTTTTTGTTTTGATTGAATCTAGATCAACTCACATCTATATCACCCCTAGACTAGTTGAGATGTGCACTTTGAAGAAATCAAAGCATAGAAGATCATGGTTAGCCAAACTAGCCACTGGAATCAAGAAGAAGTTCAGTGAGGTGTAATTAAATGTCCATTGGTCATGGATGGGTTAGTCACCTGTGCAGATCTGAATGTTCTGCCACTTGGATCATATGATTTCCTCATTGGAATGGATTGGTTGGGAGCACATAGAGCAAAGCTTGATTGTTACAACAAGAATTTTGAGTGCTTGGATGACGAAGGAAACCTAAGGGTTGTGAAAGGCTTTCCAGAAGTGATCTCTAGATGGAATTATTCAGCAATGTAGATGAAGAAGTTCTATTGAAAAAGTTGCAAAGTGTATGCAGCTCATGTTTTGGAGGCAGCGGAGTATGATACTCCTAGGTTGGAGGGATTTCATATGCTACAAGAATTCAGGAATGTTTTCCTGATGAAATTCCAAGGATTCCTCCAAAGAAGGACATTAATGTTACATTTGATCTTGTTCCTAGAGCAATAGCAGTGCCCCAAACACCCTGTAGCATGAGCATACCATAAATTGTAGAGCTGAAAATGCAACTGCAAGAGTTGTGGGAAAAGAAGCATATCAATCCGAGTGTGTCCTTGTGGGGAGCACCAGTTTGGTTTGAGAAGGAGAAAAATGATACAATCTGGTTGTGTATTGGTTACAGATAGTTGAACAAAGTCACTATGAAGAAAAAGTATCCTTTTCCTAGGATTGATGACCTCTTTAATCAAATGAGAGGACCAAAGGTATTTTCCAAGATTGACTTGGGATCTGTTTACCATCAGGTAAGTATCAAGGATGAAGATGTTCATAGGACAACCTTCATAGTAGGGTATGGATCTTATGAGTTGGTAGTGGTACCATTTGGTTTCACAAATGCACAAACTACATTTATATGCCTCAAGAATAATGTTTTCAGCCTGTACTTTGGCAAGTATGTTCTTGTTTTCCTTGATGGAATTCCTACTTATTCAAAGGATGAGGAAAAACATGTGGAACAATTGAGGGTGACCTTGAAATTTCTCAGGAAGCATCAACTGTGTGCAAGGCTGAGCAACTATGACTTCTATGAAGATGGAATTCATTATTCGGGTCACATTATCTCAGATAAAGGAATATCTATAGACCTTGAAAAGATTGAGGCCATGAGAAGTTGGCCTGCTCCAAGAAAATTAATAGATGTAAAATCTTTTGTGGGACTTGCTGGATACTACAGGAGTCTATGTATGGGATGAGGAAGCCTACGTGTGAACTTGTGGTTCCATTAGGAAATGGCCCTTCCTGAAGACTGTAGGTAGAATGACCTGAGTAGAGCAGTCAAGTGGTACCCACTAAAACCAAGGCAGGAAATCACAAATAGCATCTCAGTTGAGAGATGCTACACAAATAATGCCAGAGCGTTGGTAAGCACTGGGAGGAAGTGTTGAGCCTTAAGAAAAGCTTCCATTAAGCAACCATATAGGTGTTGGGCTCTAGAGTAGGGCTACTAGATCTCGATTTAGATATGTTATACAAATAAGTATTTGGTTTACTTATCAAAAAAAAATTGTTGTTGATTTTTTGTAAAAATGCATGAGCATATGATGCAGCCATGATTTTAAAAATCTTGTTATAGATTGCACCTTATATGAATGAATCTGACATGTGAATTAATTTTTGTGGTTCCTAGAAAGGAGGAGCTGAGCTTGGTGACAACCTAGAGGGATTTTTAGGCTCTGAAGCAGAGCTGTCAGATCTTGGTTGAAACATATTTCCAGGTGATTTGAGGCTTGCAGAAATTTGGATACCCTTTAATTCCCACCCAGGTGTGGGGTGGGGCAGGGTTGTGAGTGCTATGATTGTATTAAGCCTAGTTGGACACCTATGTAACCAAAAGAAGATACTTAATCAAGATAAGTATTTGGTTCACTTAGCAACTTCTTGTTGATTTCATGTCAGTATACATGTGCATGATTCATCTATGATTTGGGAAAATCTTGTGAATACTAACAAGGGAATTGACTCATTGCTTTGGGTTTGAGCATAGGTATTTCTGGATGCCAAAGACATTGGAGATGTTCCAAGCTAAGGAGAAGGATTCTCCAAGACCAGGAAAAGATTCGGTGGTGTGTGCTGATGCATACAATCAAGGACTTGGAGGAGTCTGTGTGCAAGACAACCTCTTACTAGGACCAAGGAGGAGTTCCATATCATACCATAAAATAATTAATCATTATTTGATTAATTTCCTACCCACTAGCTTAGATAGTTGGCATCCACTTGCACCTTGGAGTCAACACTCGCCATCAATCTCCTAGGAATGATTTATTTCTGATTCTGGGTTGATCTTGACCACTTTATGGCCATCCAAAATTTGTAACTACGCTTTACAGCAAATTATGCTTTATTCTGCTTTCTCTACTTTATCCTGCATTTCTGTGGATAAGATAAAGCTAGTCAACTAGGAAATTGGAATATTTTGTTGCCAACCCATCCTCCATTTTTTTCTCTCCATATTCTAACATTAGCAAGTCTTTCCTTCACCCATCATCACTCACACATGCTATTGCTAATTCGTAAGGTGCTTGGTAGATTGGGAAAGTGCTTTAGTCAACTACGAGGTTTATCATAATTAGTAATCCTACTTTATGAGCTAGCTTGAGTTGTCTTCTAGAAACTCCTTTTTCCTTTATATGGATGTATTACCTATGTAATAATATCAATTATAATTTTTTGATCATTCATTAATGTGTGTTCATTAATTCTTCTTCTTCTCTCCTTATGCTAATTCTCTACAATTCTCTGTGAGGTTAATTGTGTTCCTAGATCGTTAGCCTGTTTATGAAATTCCTTATGCCATCAAGGCTTTAGAATTTCTACATGGTATCAGAACTAAGGTTCTCAAATTTCTACATGGTATCAGATCTGAGGATATCAAATCTCTACATGATATCAAATATTTGAGAGTTCATTAATTAATCCTCCTTTTCAGATTTGCAAGTTCAAATTCGAATGGATTCAAGAGTATCGATTCCTCTTCTTTCTCCATTCACAAGCTATTCAGAGTGGAAATTGAATTTGATTTCATATGTGAAGAGACAAGGTCTCTATGAGATATTTATTGGAGCTAGTGAAGAGTCTTATGAAAAGCCAAGAGACTGGTTGAATGACTATGAAAGAGAAATTGGAGCTATTTGTCTAGCTATATCTCCAAGCATGTGCTACCTTATTGATTCTGTTGAATACCCAAAGGATCTTTGGACAACATTGGATAGAGTTTTGGGAAAGGACAATGAGGATCCTTCTAGCTATGTGGAGAGTGCCTCTAGATCCTCAATGATTTCTCTCTCTCAATATGTTTCAGTCTCTACAGTCTCTGATGAATTTGATCATGAAGAAGAAGTTTCTCTTACAGTTCTTGTTGCTAGTACTCTCTTTGATTCGAATGCTTCCTCTTTCAATCAAGAAGAAAATATTGAAGAGCCATCTTTTTCTGCGTCTCTTGAAGTAGAAGATATTGATTCATCTTCTTATGATGTTGTTGATGAAAAATAAGTGACTAATGGATCTGCTATTGCTATTGATGATTCACTCACAAATTCAATGTTCTCTAAGTCTTCTACCATGGATTCTGATATCCATATTTCAAGCCTCTCACACTTTGTGCATGCCTCCCTTCTTGATGGTGTGCAATCCAGTGACTTCTAGGATGTTTGCTTAGCCAAATCAAGTCCTTCTAGTGTTTTTCCACTTACCATACTTGATCCCATGTGCTTCTGCAGCTCCTCCTTTGTTCTTGGCACTCATTCTCAGGGCCTTCTTGAAGATTTTGAACATCACTATCTTTCCTCCTCTCATACTTATACCATAGAGGATTATTTACCAGTATATTCCCATGAGTCTATTGTTGTGCTTATTTATGATCTCTTGTATTCTTTGGAATCTAGATCAACCCATGGAGCCCATGCATTCTCACTCTTTAATCCTATTCCTTCTCTATGTTCCTACAATATCACTTGCACACATCATCTCTGTGTAAATGAAGATGGAGACATTATACATTCGCTTGGATAGTTATTTCACCTATCTAGAGCTCATTCCATCTCTACAGGTTCAAATTTCAAGTCATATCATCATCTTGGAGCTGATTTCAAGTCTCAATATCCTTCAGTATTGCCTTCACATCATTGGATCTCAGTTGTTCTACATGGTCCTAGTTTCCATCCTGCAGCTGTCCTTGATCCAAGTGAGCAGATTTATCTTCTTTCGAAGAAGAAGATTCCTCCAGACATCATCATTTAGTTTGGAGCAACAACAACACCAGTAGTTCATCATTTTTGGTATTGTTTTCATGTCCTTTCTTGAGGGAGGATTTTCCCCTTGAGGTTTTTCCTCTTTCCTCATTTCTTTGGACAAGATAAATTGTAAAAGGGTGACCATAGCTTTATTGTTGGGCCCTATATGCATATATATTTCTGATTATTTCAGGGATATCATCATAAAGTTAGGCTTAAAGGGGGGTGTTGGAATATAATAAACCCACTCATAAAATAATTAATCATTATTTGATTAATTTCCTACCCACTAGCTTAGATAGTTGGCATCCACTTGCACCTTAGAGTCAACACTTGCCATCTATTTCCTAGGAATGATTTATTTCTGATTCTAGGTTGATCATAACCACTTTATGGCCATCCAGAATTGTTAACTACGCTTTACAGCAGATTCTGCTTTATTCAGCTTTATTTGCTTTATCCTGCTTTTCTGTGCATAAGGTAAAGCTAGTCAACTAGGAAACTGACAGCCTTTGTTTCCAACCCATCCTCCATTATTTTCTCTCCATATTCTATGGTTAGCAATTCCTTCCTTCACTCATCATCACTCACACATGCTATTGATAATTCATGAGGTTCTTAGTAGATTGGGAAAGTGCTTTAGTCAACTATGGAGTTTATTATAATTAGTAAGCCTGCTTTATGAGCTAGCTTGAGTTGTCTTCTAGAAACTCCTTTTTCCTATATAAGGATGCATTACCTATGTAATAATATCAATTATCAATTAGTGATCATTCATTAATGTGTGTTCATTAATTCTTCTTCTTCTCTCCTTATGCTAATTCTCTACAATTCTCTGTGAGGTCAATTGTGTGGCTAGATCCTTAACCTGTTTATGAAATTCCTTATGCCATCAAGGCTTTAGAATTTATACAAGGGTTAGCTTCAAGAAATAGTTTCAAGTTATCTTTTCAGTTAGCTCCAAAAGGATTGTAGTAGTTTATTGTAGACTTAGAGAGAAGTCTTCTAGCATAAGGTTGTTGAGTCACAAATCTGCAGCTGAGTGCGTAGACCGTTTTGCAGGAGTTGATCTGCAGCTGAGTGCGCAGATAGTAGAGTATAAGATTCGATCCAAGCTGTGTGCGGATCAGTAGGAGTAGATAGAAGAATAAACCAGAGAGCAAGAAGAGTTGAGTTAAAATACATATCTTAAGAACAGTCTATAAGTCGTAGACTGCAAGGTTCTACCTATATTTCTCATGCCAGATGAAGAGCACCTTGGTGGTTTTTCCCAGATGGGTTTCCACGTTATATCATGTGTTTATGAATGTCAAATGGTGAATGTGAATGGTTGAATTTTTTATTATCTTCCATTAATTACAGTTATTGTGTGGATGAATGTTGCAATATTGATGAATGCAGTAAATGAATGAATGACTAAAGCATTGTCGAGCACTATGTATTACTCCTGTTAAAATACTGTTAAGTTATAATACCGATTTATCATTTTAATTTATGTTCAAGGAATTAGTTGCATCGCATAGTTGCACCATTTGTTAAGTTCGCAAGGATAAAGTAGTGTCGCACGCTGGCTGTGTCGCCCTGTTGCGCTACTGTCGAGTAGTGAAGGACTCAATCCCTCCATCTCTGTCAAGCACCTTGGTCATGCACCAAGGGACAATACTCCCTCACCAACTATGGAAACATGGTTCTAGAAGTTACACATTAATATATCTTGGGTGAGACTATGTGCCTACCTTGCGGGTGTTGCCGATTGAGCTTGCTCCGTTGGGTCAATGTCTTTGGGTGTTTTGTTGGTTTTGTGTTGTTGTTGAACTTGGGTCATGTAATTAAGGAAAAGAGGCCAACAACAGTTTCCCAAAATGAAAAAACAACTATGATCTATGTCTGTGTATCTGCATCTAACAGTTTCACAAAATACGATGTGCAAAAAAAACTATGATCTACATCTACATCTAAATAAAATTTCCATCTCAACCACATTTTCTTTTCTGTGATATGGGTCATTATTGAGTAAGAACTTTGCACATCCAAACTACAAGTATCTTTTCCTATAGTGAATTTACTTGTTGTTCATTCATGACCATACTATGTACTGTGGCTCCACTACATAAATATATTATGTGATCAATGAGCCATTGATACCCTCGAAGAAACTCTGAAGCTTTTCAAACAGTTAGATATTCATTTCTCACAAGCTTACTTCACCACATCCATCTCTTCATTATTTATAATCTTCTTGAGTCAATAGATGTGTCCACTTGGTGAATTCCATTAACTTCTGATGATGTCCCATTTGATTTGTTTCTTCTACTAGTTATTGTTTTCGTCAGCATTCCACTTTTTTCAAATCATATTTGTGTAGTTTATGGCGCAAATGTGCCAACACGCCTTTGGTACTTTTGTACACATCAGTTTGTTTCTTAATTTTCTTTACAAATATTTGTACAACTTACCAAATTCTTTGTGGAACTTTTACATATAATTTTATTTCTTGTTATTCATAAGTCTCACAAATAGTATCTGTGCACTATGTTATTTTCAATATTCTTCTAAGTGCATACATATGTGCACATTTTGGCCAATGTCAAGTTGGTCTTTAATTAACATATTTGGTTTCTGATCCATCTAATCTATGATCCTTTGACATTTTTTATTTCTAATCTAGCTGGTTTGTGGTCCTTAGGAATCAAGGGTAACATATATTCAACATGTGAACTTTCTTGTGGCCTTTCAATTTAGTATTTTCATCGGACACAAAAAATCAATAGAGATTTGAAGCTTGATCGAGCAATCAATCTCGATTAAGATCGAAAGATCAATTGAGGGATTTTATAACCCCCGGTCAAGCTCCATAATTTGATTGAGGGTTATACAAACCCTCGATTAAGACTTTCAAAATAGCTTAATCGAGTGCTTTATAATGCCCTCAATCAAGGATTTTAAATCTCGATATAGGGCTTAAAAATAGCTCAACCGAGGTCATTTTTTATCATATGCACACCCTCTTCTTGCCAAAAAGAGTTACCCATATTCATGGGTGTTATACCTCATATTGGCACTTCTCCATCCAAGTAATGACACTCAATGTGTCATCACAAAAAAGGACAAAATGGATAGAAGAGCCTTAACACTATAATAGGTTTTGACCTAAATTACATTATCTTTACTCTAGGATCAACATATTTTGGTTATGAGTTTGATCTATATACAAAACTTTCCTATTAACAACCTGTGTATCATGCGTGAGTTGGATATATGCAACCCATGTATTTACCCCAAAAATTGCATACGTGAGTTCCTTTGAGGAAACTCATGCAATATACATAGGTTTCCCTCTTTCCACTCATGTATTCTGTTAAAACTCATTTAAAATAAAAAACCAACTAATCACGAGGAATTTGGGGCCAATTTGGAAACTACCCTAACTCCCTTAACCACCCTAACCTCGTAAATCCTCCTCCCAATGGACAATAAAAAGAGGCAAGGGGATAGAGGAGGGGGGGGACTTTTGGAGACAAGATTATGCTGGAGGAATTATTTTGGAGAAGAGAAGCAAGAGGGCTCAAATCCAAGCTTCAAGGAATCTAGATTAGACAAAGGTATATGTACTTCTTCCAAGAACTTCATTAATAAAGGAAAATTATTTCCTTCGATATCTATATTATGCATGTTTCAATTAATAATCAGCAATGATCTTGATTGTGCTTTTGTTTTAAGTTTCAATATTTATATATGTTCATGTCTCATATTTTAAAATAGTTGAAAATTCTTTGAGAAGGGTGGTTTCTTTGGTATAGGTATTGGAGCAGTGGAGCTAAGGAGCATTTGGAGAGAAGAACAATTTAGGATCAACTTTCAAAATAAGGTGTGCATCCTCTCTATCTTTAAACTTTTCTTTAATATATGATTGCAAAACCTCATATGTCTCTGTGTAGAACCCCTAGTATGGTTGTGCCATCAACCCCATCCATAGGATAAATTCCCTAACAACAAAACTTGTGACTTCGTTGGGGAGTTACCTTTATTTTGGCGTCTATTTGTGTAGTTTTTATTCCAACAAGTCAACTTTGGTCCTATTTGTGGCTTGTAAAAGTAATGTCTAGTCTTTCCAACCCCAGTTATTAAGTTTCGCAAGTCTTTTTTTTTTTTTGAAAAAAAATTGAATAATTTGTGGGTGCAAGTTATTTACAGTCACGTATCTCCTCATAATACATGGGTTTTATACTATACATTCGTGTACCATAAGCAAGTTTTTCTGCTACACAATCGTGTATTTCCTGTAACTTGATTTTTGAAATTTAGGCTTTGGTCCCTTCAAGTTTGCTTTTGAGTTTCTGAGTTTTTCAAGATTTTTCCTAGAACTTTTATTGGTATGTCATTAGTTTTGGTATCATTTTGTATATTTGTAATCCTCTTTCGGTTGGTTAGAGTAAAAATTTGTATAAATCTTGCTTAGGTCTCACCACTTGGTTTTTGCTTGGGTTGAGTTTGTGTAGAGTATGGGTGTCTCAACCTCTATTGATGTTTGTCTCCACTTTTGATATGGTTTCTTAGTAGTTAACTTGATTTCTTCTTTCCCAAGTTTGAACAACGTTGTCATAAAGACTTTGTAGTTTTGTCCAAGTTGGTTATTGTCGAGCTTCTTGTGTTCTTTGAAGTTTGTTTTTATGAGATCATTTGTCTGAGTCTATTTTATGCAATTTTTTATGTTTGTCTTGAATTTGTGCATAATTTCCCATTTCTCATTTCATTTTTTAAAAGAAAAAGAAAAACAAGTACCAACTAGGTGCATTCTAGTCTAGTTGCTTTAGGTTAATTCATCGACATAGTTTTGTGAAGTTTTAAAAAAGAGAGAAAAAGAATTTTATTTCCAAAGTCAAGTAGGTAATTTTCATTAAATTTGAAAATAAATGGAGAATTAAGTGGCGATGTCAATTCGATATGCATTACAACATATATATTTTGATTTCCTGTTGAGTCAAAATTTCCATCAGTTTCATAACCATTTACTCTGAGTAAATAACAACACTTATAATTTAAAATTAATTAGTAGTTTTCTTTTTAGGGACAAAACTTAATAGCTTAGGTTAGGTTTTTGGATTACAGTCTATCCTTAAACTATCTAAAACCATCAAACCTAGACATAGTGGAATTTCACTTAGGAAATCCAACCTTGCAAGGAATTGAACCGAAAAGCTCCTCTCACACAGGAGTCAAGCACAAGGTCGTGTGAGATTGGATTGCATAGATACCCCTCCATTACTCTGTTTATCATAGACCATAGATGTTTTGCATTCATGGATTCACTCAATACCACCCTTGTCCCTGTGCGGTGTCGATATTGTTAAAGTTTTGGTATTTGTTACCTTACCCATGCACCTCAGTTTGACTAACGACTGTTTCGTCAGACCTTCTTTGTAGGATTGGTAGCCTTAGTATCTTGACTATTAGGATTCTTACATATGTGAACGGTGGAAGGATATGTCCATTGCACCTAGGACAGATGTGGGAGGAAACCCCATGCAACTATTTGGAAAAGGGGTTGGTGATTCAAACGCTTTCCCTAGAGAGATTGTATCGGTACCCCAGGTAACTGTTCTTCAACTCTTCACTGGTTTTTTCTGGGACCTCAATATCCCAAACTTTCCTTTGTAAGGTATATTCATCTACCTGGTTTTGGTACTTAGGAGATTTTACAGTAGTGTTATTTTTTTTTTCTTGTGTTATAGATTGTCCTTTAGGTGTCTGTGATTTAAATATTTAGCTGTGGAGGATCAACCCCTTCATAGGTAAATAAGGTTGCAAAACCTTCCACCATTTATAGTAGATCCCCCACCGCCACCTCTAAGGTGAAGAGTCAACACGAATGGTTCCTTTGAATCAACTGGTGTGATTGAAAGTCTAGGAGAACCTCAACTTAGATATACTCAACTTGATCTTCCTTCAGTTGAATTTTAATACTTGCAAGCCAAAGAGTTTGTGATAAATTTTAACACACCCCTCACTGATTTAAGAGATTCATTCCTTGTAAAAATTCTATCGTTCATTCCACTTGGGATTGGTGTCCCTATAGGATTTGTAATGGAAAATAAGAGAGAATGATCAGGAGATATTTATACACCTACCTCAAGTATGTTAGTCGATGGAGTATATCCTCCACATGTAAGTACATAGATATCTAACACACATGTTGCACTAGTAGCGTCATTAAATTTTACTTTTTTAACCTTTGTTTCACTGAGTACTAGATTCATTATTCATTTAGTATATGTGAATGTTACTACTAGTTTATCTAATGTAGTGATCACTGGCATACCCAGTGTACCTTTTACATCCTCTCCTTTATTTCATAATTTTCAGAATAAACATAGTGGTTCTACCTATTTTGTTCAAGGGTATCCTTGGTATGGAGGGAATATTCCTCCATCCTCTCTATTTGTAGACCTTGTACCTACTCACTCAAGTGTATATTCAAGAAGTCATAATCCCTTTTCAGGATTGAGCTTTCAAACTATAGACCAATTTTTAACTGCACCAGTCGAAAGCTCTACTTTTTCACTATTTGGTGGAAGAACCATTGCTCTCGTTTCTATGAAATGCATCTCGGTTGGAAATAGCCAAACCCAGTATAGTGCACCTCAGGTTAGTAATCCCTTTTCTTTTGGGTGGAACCAATTCTGAAACATTGTCACTTCATAGCCAACAGCTGGGGGAAACCCCAACCAACCTTATAGGAACTTTATGTGGGAATTTCTTCTCACCAAGATTCTCAATATCAAGCTCCATCTATGCCTCGACTTCAGTTTCTATCAAATTTAAACTTCCCAGACCTTTAAAAATTGATGAATGACCTAGTGCGCCACGACCTGACTTAAACACCAGTTCCAAAATATTTACCTTCAGACATTCCTAAGTTTGAAGGAAAAAACAGAGAGGATCTTGGTGACCATGTCACTACATTTCATTTATGGTGCTCTTCGAATTCATTGAACGATGATTTGATTTGGCTACAATTGTTTCAAATAACTTTAACTAGCATGGTGGCCAAATGGTATATTGAACTTCCATATGCCTCCTACGATAGTTTCCTTGATTTAGTGACAATTTTTCTTAACCACTTCCAACTTCATGTACGGTATGATGCTAGTACATAGATTTTGTCTACTTTTAGGAAAAATAAGGTTGTGCACATTTTTTACCATATTCAGGAATGGAGAAGACGGAATAGGATGATTAAAGCCAATATTCCTCTCGAGTTTCTATTGGAATGGTTTTTGAAATATCTATTGCCATATATTTCAAAAGAAGTTTCTACTTCGAGGGTTACAATGGAAGAGGAATCCATTCTAAGGGCCCAGCAACTTGATTTTATTTATGCTCAATCTCACATCCTTTATGAAATAATACCTCATACACCGAGGTCAATTACAGACTTTGCGAAACCTAAGCCTAGACCACATGTCGATGGTATTTTTGGTTCAGTTGAATCACCTACTATGTAATCCTTAGTGAAACAAATACATGATTTATTAGTGAAGAAGTCCGCAGTAGAGTAAACTAATGCTAGCACTCCCTCCCCTCAAAATATGAATGTTTATAATGCACAATCTAGTCAAAAGGGCACTCAGCATCCCAGTGGGAATAAAAACAAGGTAAAGAAGGGAGAGGGAAATCAAAACAAACCTAAACTCACGAACAATGCTGACGGGGGGGTGAGAGAAGAAGAATGTGAAATTTCTATGAAAAATCTATCATGAATATCACTTAACTTATCAATGCCCCCTCATGGAGTAGGCTTAGAAGTTGTTAAATCAACAACCTATCATCCTTAAGGATCCTTTTCCATAGGTACAAAATGAAACTTCAAGCGATCCTAAGACCGCCAATGGCACTCAGAATACTTCCTTTGTTGATCAATCATACATAAATATGTTTCGATCTCTCTCATGCTTTATTGCAAACCAAAGCTAAAACCTATGATTCTGAGTCTAGAAATATAAACAACCTATTGAAATGCCAGCCCCACTTTCTATTGGAAAATCGGTTGACCCCATGCGTAAGATATCGAAAGGTGTCTTCAAGTGGGAATCCAATAATCCTAATGCATGGGATACTCCCAACTATTTGGTTTTGGAGGACTAATCCCAGACTCTTTGTGCTATGTACACTTTGGAAGTGTTACAAAGTTTCCCTTCACAGTGAAATGCACTTCTTCTAGCTATGGGTAGTTTAGATTCTACAAGGTTAATGGCCAAATTTGACTTGTCTAATGTCAAATCTCGCTTTCCTTACCACATCACTTTCCAAATAGAAATAGTCTATGGGAAAAAAACCATTGGACAAATAGTTATAACGAAGGAGAATCTACGTGTGTGATGTCCATATCTTTCTAGAAATATCTAAGATCTCCTGAGTTGGTCCCGTATAACACTTTGCTTACCACTTTAGATGGAATGTGTTTCCGTCTACATGGTATCCTACCTTCTTTCAATATAGAATTGGTAGGGAAAATAGTTTCAATTGAAGTTGAATTAGTATACACTCCATTGGATTACAACTTGCTTTTGAGAAGGATTTGGACCTATGCCATGTGTTTAATTCCGTCGTCATTTTTTAGAGTCCTCATGTTCCCTCATGAAGGAAATATAGTCACTATTGATTAACTATCCTATACCCAGAAAATTCGTTCGGACACATCGGAGTCCAATGTTCCACTGATTGATCAAATGCATCCAACGAACAAAAGTTTAGGAGTTGGGATGTACACACTTCACTCATGCGCACCTTTTATTTTCCCACTCCTATAAATTACCTTGTAAAAGCTAGTGTAGGGAAGATCGTTTTCATAAATGGAAAAGTTTCTTTGGTTTTGAATAGGACTGGCCCATGCATTCTCCCTTCACAAGTTGAACCCGATGTTCCCTTATCTACAACATAAGTGGATTACCAAGCTACATCTAATGTTGTTGTTTATTCCATATCAACTGCTTATGTCTCAAAGGAGCTAGATGAAGCCTATTTTCCCGCATGGGAAGTGAACTCGACATACTCGTACGATTTCTTGGATATGTTTTTACTGTTAGATGAATCCAATCTGGAGGCAAAGATAAGACTTGAAAAAAATTGCGAAGATCTGCATCACAAGTTCTATTTCCAGCCAAAACTATGCAGAATAGAGAATTTTGAGTTCCATGTGATACTGAGTGAAGGTGTTGATCATCTCATGAATACACTTCCTACGGAAGGAGTTTTCACCAAGGGGACCATGGAAAACATTTCTGAAACCATACCGATCAACATCTCCACCAAACCTAGAATCGTGGAAAAAGTCTACATTGGAGCAAAATATTCACCCGAGGAGATTTCCATTTTCACATCCCTCTTCAAGGAATTTTGTGATGTGTTTTACTGGTCATATGAGGAGATTCCGGGTATAGACTCATCTATTGTTGAAAATGAGATAAATATGTATCCCAACATCAAACATGTTCGGCAAAAGCTACGTCATGTTAACCCTCAGCAGGAGGCATCTATTAAAGCTGAAGTCTAAACACTGTTGAAAGTCAATTTCATATACCCCATCTCTTTAACGGAATGGGTATCCAATCTAGTTATGTTAGAAAAGAAACAAGGAACAATACGTGTATGTAGATATTTCATATATCTAAACAAAGCGTGTTTTAAAGACAACTACCCTACACCATTTATTGATCAAATAATTGATGTGTGTGTGGGTAGCAAAGTCTTTTATTTTATGGATAGTTTCTCGAGATATAATCAAATCCAAATCAAACCCAAAGATCGGCATAAGACCACTTTTAATTTTCCTTAGGGTACTTTCATGTACAATAAAATTCCTTTTGGCTTAAAAAATATCAGACCTACTTTTCAACAGACAATGAATTTCTCCTTCCATGACATTAAGCATATAGTCGAACCCTACTTAGATGATCTTTTGATGCATTCCTAAAAGAGAAACGATCATCTGGATCATCTACAATTGGTATTTGAAATATTTCGACACTATAAGATTCGTTTAAATCCCCATAAATGTGTCTTCTGTGTCGAATCGAGACGATTTCTAGGTTTCATTGTGTCCAACATTGGCATCAGGATCGATCCCTTAAAAGTTGAGGCAATTTTCAATCTTCCTCCTCCTCGAACAATTAGACAACTTTAGATTCTGCAAGGAAATTCCAATTTCTTAGATGATTTATAGTCAATTATGCTAATATAACTAAAGGTTTCATGCGCTTGCTTAAGAAAGACACCCCATTTCTATGGGATGAAGCTGCACAACAATCATTCGTGACACTTAATAAGGAATTATTGTCAGCTCCTCTGTTGTGGCCACTAGAATACACTAAGGACTTTATATTGAATTTGGTTGCATCAGATTCTATAGTTGGTGTAGTCCTAGTTTAGTAAGATGATCAGCTCCAAGAGAATTTCATCTATTATCGCATTCGAGCTTTGGCAAGGATTGAACTTTGATACTCACATGTCAAGAAGTTGTCTTTAGCAGCATTATATGTCCTCCAAAGGTTGCATCACTATATCTAGCTATGGAAAACCACTATAGCTGTGGATGTGAATCATTTCCATTATGTTTTATCCTGAAGTATAATCAGGGGAAAATTTAACAAGTGGATCATTGTACTCCAAGAGTTTGACCTGTATTTTCAATCTTCCAAATCCAAAGTCCTTGGTATTTCTAGAGATAGTATCTGGGTTCCCCAGTGACGAGAACACTATGATGGAAGATGAGTCACTCCCTGACAAACACATCTTCTTAATCCTTGGTATGGAGATATTCTTATATATCTTCAAACTATAAAATTTTCCACGACCTTCTCATGAGAAGAGCGACGTAAGCTACAAATGAACACTAAAATATACCTCATTATTGGTGATACTCTATATAGAAGGGGGGTAGACTCAATTCTACATCAATTTCTTACTCATAAGGAGATCGAATTAGTCCTAAATGATTCCCATGGCAGAGCATGTGGGGGTGATTTATCTAGGTTAGTAATAACCTAGAAAATATTGCATGCTGATTATTTTTGTCCCACCATCTTCAAAGATTGTGTGGAAGTTGTTAAGCATTGCCATCATTATCATCTTTATACGAGAAATATTTGGTCACATCCCACTACACTTTTCCCCATCATCATGGTAGGACCCTTCACTAAGTAGGGGGTATATTTCATGACATGCAACTTAGTTTTGACTAGGGGGCACAAGTACATCATTGTCATTCACTAAGTGGGCAAAAACAATTCCTACATTCAAAGTTGATGGTGAGGCTGCGGCTTATTTATTATTCAAAAAAATTATTTGCAGATTCAGTATCCCAAAAAATATTATCACAGACCATGGAATTCACTTCCAGAACAAGATGATGACTAAATTGACTACTCTAATTGGTTTCAAACAAGATCAAACAAGATCACTCATCTTTATTTTACTCGAGGGTGAATTGACAACTAGAAGTCATCAACAAGACTTTGAAAACCATTCTGAAGTGGACCATTAACGGTATTAGTTCAAATTGGCACATCATACTTTATCCAGCGCTTGGTCATCCCGAACTACAGCCAAGACCACCACAGGTTTTTCACCTTTCCAAATCATTCACGGGGTGGATGCGGTCACACCAGTCGAATGTGAGATACCATCGTTGAGACTCGCGATACAATTTATACCCAAGACTTCTACTCTAGATGAGTGTTTTTTGCATTTGGAACATTTAGATGAACAATGCAAAGATGTGCTTACAATAAATGAGGCACACAAGCCACAAGTGAAAATCCAGTATGACAAATCTGTTAAACCTAGGATATTCTCTGAAGGGAAAAGGGAAATCTATTAAATCTGTTAAAACAATGAACCCTTGGGGGAAGGGAAATTCAAGTCAATGTGTCTAGTATTGTATATTGTATCTAAAGTATTAAAGAATGGAGTAGATAAATTGATATACTATGATTCTGAAACGGGATATATTTGAAACGTATTATGCTTAGGCTATACAATTTTTCTTGTATATATTTGTATAACTTTGTAAATTGTTATATTTTAGTGTTTCTTATGAAAATATGGTTGTGTTTCATATTTCCACCGAGATATATATATTATTCATTGATGGTGCAAGCCGTCACACTTGCAACCTTTCCTCTGTCGCTTGGGTCATCTATTGACCCACAAGACAACTAGTTACCTCTAGAGGCACATGTTTAGGTCTTGCCACCAAGAATATGGTGGAGTACAATGTTGTCATTGACTCGCTGCTAAAAAAAGATTATTTATGATGGTATTTCATGTCTTGGTGTTAGACTCAATTTCCAATTAGTTGTTTCTCAGCTTAATGGTGATTATCAAGTGAGACGTCCTAATTTACTACATCAGTTTTTAAGAATTAGATTGATTAAGAGACATTTTGATTACATTATATACAAAATGTTAAGTTTTTAATGGTTATATCATATCTTATAACCATCATAACAGCATAACCATAAGCAAAAGATCACTGAAAGAAAGACAAGCAAAGCCACACAAAAGAACACAAATATTTATCCTAGGAAACCCTCATGGGGAAGAAAACCCAACAACACTCCCTCGGTATAATATGTATAAAAAGTAAAATACAAGACCCCATATAGGTGCACCTCCCTCCAATAGATCTCTCTCTCTCTCTCTCTCTCTCTCTCTCTCTCTCTCTCTCCTATGTGCTTTGCATAAGTGAGTGTGTTTTCAAATGAGGAATACATCTCCTCTATTTATACTCTTTTTGTCACTTGACATTTATCCTGACGAGTCGACCCCACTTAACTAAGTAGGACGACTTCACTCAAGAAGACTCAATACAATATTATATTATATTCATTAGGGTACTATTTCCCTGACTTACAATGGAGGATTTACCTCATGACTCTATGATGACCAAATACAATAGTAACACCCCGTTGGAGGAATAATAACATCTCCCTTGGGTTACATCAGTAAAATACATTTAGAATATCCTTTGAAGTTACAATATTCAACACTCCCCCTTAACAAGAAGGTTATTCTACTGACAACATCATCATAGACTATAGGAGACCAGAGAGATAATATGTGCAACATCATTGAGGCTATACATCTATACGTCACAGGAATTTTTCACAATCAGTAACTAGAATAGTTACTCTTCATCTTCTGCATCACATGATCACTTGATCCTTTTGCAGCAACGGTTTGATCTTTCAATCCTTCATAGAAGCACTTCGATCTTCTAATCCTTTGCAATAGTACTTCATTCTTCTGATCCTTTGCAGTAGCACTTCGATCTTTTGATCCTTTGTAGCATCACTTTGATATTATGATCCTTTGCAGTACTTTGATCCTTTGCAACAGCACTTTAATCTTCTCGATCCTTTGCAGCAGAACTTTGATCTTCTCAATCCTTTGCAGCAGCACTTCGATCTTCTCGATCCTTTGCATCAGTGCTTTGATATTTCTCAATATTTTGTAACAACACTTCGATCCTTTTGTAGCAGCACTTCTATCCTTTCGATCCTTTGTAGCAGCGCTTCGATCCTTCTTGATCCTTTGCAGCCGCACTTTGATCTACTTGACCCTTTACTACTATACTTTGATCTACTTGATCCTTCTCTGCCACACTACCTACAGTACACATGATCTCTTTGTGGAATTATCAATCCCGATCACTTTAGGACATAATTCCAAGGATGATGCAATCCTACATCAGCATGATCCATGAAATTGATCAACTGAAATGTATACAACTAAATGTAGATCTCGACCACACCTAGTTCTTCCCTATCATCCATGAGGACTCATTCTAGACCATCCATACCACACAGGTTAGGACCACTCACAAGTGAGTGTTATACTATGGTATCTACACTCACATGTAAGTATACTCTACCATGTAAGAGTATTGTCTGCAGAGAAGATCTCGAGCGTATTCAAAATTTTGGCCCAATGTAGAACATCCATACCACATAGGTTAGGACCACTCCCAAGTGAGTGTTATACTATGGCGTCCATGAGGACTCATCATAAAGCATCCATACCACATAGGTCAGGACCACTCTCAAACGAGTGTTATTCTATGGCATCTACATATTAATGTAGGCATACTCTCCATACAATAGTATTGTCTGCAGAGCAGATCTTGACTACATATAAAATGTCAGTCTTGTCATCTGTGAGGACTCATCGTAGAGAATCCATACCACACAAGTTAGGACCACTCCTGAGCGATTTTTATTCTATGGTATCCACAATTGAATGTGGCTACTCTCCATGAGAGTAACATATGCAGGGCCATCCTTAGCTAGTAAGCACCACTCTCATGAACAAAGTGTTATACCTGCTATCCTCAAGAGAGGATACTATCGTCCACAAGTGAATGTGCATACTCTCCATGCGAGAGTAGCATCTGTAGGGCCATCCTTAGCTAGTAAGGACCACTCTCATGAACATAGTGTTATACCTTCCATCCTCAAGACACGATACTATCATCCACAAATAAATGTCAGACCTTGTCAGCATCTTCAGGCGTACTTGGCCTCTTTCATGCTGGAGCATCATTGTCATCCCATCATCGATGGAAGTCTCATCATCAATCCCCATTTTCCAAGAGGATCCATATTATCAACTTTCTCTCCCTTTTTTCGAGGAGGGTTCATAGTCTTGACCTGTTCTTCCTTTCCTAGGATAGTCCATATCTTTGACTTGTTCCTCCTTTCTCAAGAAATTCCATATCTTTGACTTGTTCTTCCTTTCTGAAGAAATTCCATACCTTCGACTCATTCTTCATTTCTGAAGAAATTCCATATCTTCGACTTGTTCTTCCTTTCTAAAGAAAGTCCATATCTTCGACTTGTTTCTCCTTTTTGAGAAGGGTCCATATCTTCATCATTCCTCCTTGCAAGGAAAGATCTATATCATCATCACTTTTCCTCCTTGCGAGGAAAGTCTTTGGTATCAACATCATTGTTCCTCCTTGCAAGGAAAGTATTTAGTATCAACATCATTCTTCCTCCTTATGAGGAAATTATTTTAGAACTACACCAAGCTTGTCACGGAATCTTGGTCACCACATCAGCAACTTTCTCATCGGTACTCACATACTGGAGTTTTATGTCTCCCTTTGGTACCATATCGCACAAAATTCTTTGTCATCTTTATGCAATTCTGGTTGTCACAAAGAATCACTATGGTATCCAAATCCATGTCAAATAGTCTTGACATAATCTTTCAGAAGCCATATGGATTCCCAAATAGCGGAGCGAGTTGCAATGTACTCTGCTTCAGTTGTACTAAGATAAATACTGGACTAAACCAAGAGATCATGGAATATCCCAGACCATAACATCCATCTGAGGTGTTCTTCCTGTTTGCGGCACTTTCTGCCCAAGCTTATTCTGTATATCCATATAATTTGTATTCATGATCTCTACAACAGTAAAGTCCCAAGTCTGTCGTACCTTTAAGGTACCTAATCATGCTTTGCAGTTATCTAGTGAACACATCTAGGGTTAACTAGATACTGACTCAAGGTGTTCACAGCAAATCATATATTTGGCCTTGTGTTCATCAGATACATCAATGACTCGATAATCTGCCTGTACTGAGTCATATCCACTAACTCTGGTGTCTCATCATACAACAGCTTCATGTTGGTTTCCTTGGGTGTGGCCATGACTTTACAATCAAACATATCAAATATTCTTAAGATTTCCACCACATACTTTCCCTAGTTCGGAAAGATTCCTTTTGAGCTCTTCCACACTTCCAGCCTGAGGAAATAATGTATCATTCCAAAAAATTTCTAGTTAGCCTCTTCTTGAAATATGTGATCTGTTTCTCATTTCCAGTAAGAAGTATATCATCCACATACAACAATAGTATGTCAGGTTCATCATCCATAACCTTGAGGTAAAGGTTAGGACCAACTTTACTTTTGGTAAATTACATGCTTGTCAAGAAGCTATCTATTCTACCATACCAATCTCTATGAGCTTTCTTCAGTCGATACAGAGTCTTTTTCAACTTATATACATGAGTCACTCTATTTTCAACTTCAAATATGTGTGGTTGTTTGATGTAAACAGCTTCCTCAATCATACCATTAAGGAAGGTCATCTTTACATCCATCTGGTGTATATCCCACTTCATCATGGAAGAAAGTTCCATGATGGTTCTGATGGAAGTGTACCTTGATCCTAGAGAAAATGTCTCTTCATAATCAATTCCCTCTCTCTAAGAGAATCCTCTATCCACAAATATTTCCTTACTTCCATCAGCAGCATATTTTATCTTTCAAATCCATTTGGAAGATACCACATTCTTTCTTTCTGGTTTGGGTACTATATCCCAAATATCATTCTAGTATTCTTCCATCATTGCATCTATCATGAGTTCATTCTTCCAGGTCATTGACATATCCTAGTCTTCTGCATTCAACCTTGAAGGTTGGAACCCACTTTACTCTTGGTAAAGTCTTGGTCCATCAGGAAGCTTTCCATCATGTCCTACCAATTCGAATGCAGAGATATTCTGTAGTCACTCCCCCTAAAGTAAAGCATCATCTTCCCTCTGCAATCTGTACTAGAGTGACAAGTAGCATCTTCTGTTACTATGCATCCATCTTAGGTTACTGTATACCAATATCCCTTTATCTTGAACTTTGTCGAAAAGTTCCTCTTGCACCCATCTATGAGCTTGTTGTAGTCTATAGGTTTCCATATTCAACCTTGTAGCAAAGGTTAAGATATTCATCACTCTCAGTGATTTGTCAAGCTCCTGGATGTGCTTATCTTCGTACAAAGAATATTCTATATAGATGGTTCTTTGCTCGATATATACTTGTACTTCACTGGAGAAGTGTGTCTGGTCAATAGAGTATGGCATGTCATAGTCTATTCTTTCTTAGGCAAACCACGAACCTTGCTTTGTATACTTGTTATTGTAAATCCATATGGAAGACAGTACGGACTTCGGACTTCCCTTCAAGTCTCGGAATCATATTCTAGACATCATTCCTCATGATCAATTATTACTCTTTGATCATGGATTCTTCCATATCTAGAAGGGTTTGCATCAATGATGTCATCCAACTGTGTCACACAACTAGAGTGTTTCCGAGTCCTCTTACTTTGTTTTTGAATTCCTTTCATACTTTTCGTCATCTTGGAATATCTCTCATGCCCAAGATGGTCTTCATCTCTTGAGGTGGATCTACCGCTCTCTGAAGCTCTTTCTTCTGTCACAGTGTCCCTGACCCAAGGAGATTCGGGTTCATGTTTATTGGAGTGAATATTGAATTTTCATCACTTTTTCTTCAGAACAATTCTCATCCTCCTTTTCTTGTAGGTGGTTGTACATGACCTTTCCTACAATTCAAATGCACCAGTTGCATGGTTAGAACCATTTCAGATGACATATGCATAACAAAAAACTATTATGCATCATGCAACTATTTTGGCCAATACAACATTCATCCATATATCTTGGAAACTTTCTAAATTCCTTCCATCTCTACCATGACATCATTGATATTGTGCACTAATCCATTATGTCAGCAAAGAGGTTTCATTCTAGATAAGTAGCAATGGAGAGTTGTATAGCACCATGGGCTACTTACCCATCACATGCATATTAGTAGTATACTATCATTAATGCAAACATTCTATCATGCATAATACACAACATATAAGGGAAATACAATTCAAATACTTATCTTTGTTTGTTTTTCATCATCTCCTTCTGGATCTGTATCTTCTTCTTTGACTAGTGAGATTGCTTCAATCTCATGTTTGCTTGAAAGATTTTCTGGAATGTTGCTTCTAGTGGACCTAGGGTTTGATAGAGAAACCCTAATTTTTCAACTGAGGTATATTTTAGATATGATTGGATATAAATATGCATCTCCTCAAGGAGTTCTGAGCAGTATACTCATTTTCCCAAAACTGTGATCAGAACTGCAAAATATCTGATGCCCTAGTTTTCTTCAATTTCTTCTACATAAATTCCTTATATTGTTTCTGCGGTATCTCTGAAATAAATTCTCCTCTATGTCTTGAAATTTTCACTGAGGTAGCCTTGTCTATCCTCTTTCCAAAACTGCAGGTTAGAGTAGAATTGGTTTCACAAATTGGGACTTATGCGCATTTTCATAATGCGACTTATTTCAAGACTGTTCATAATAGCGAACTTGTACAGAATTTCACATGTCACTATTTTATCTTCAGGGTCTGAAATTTTTACCAAAGAAATTATAGTTGGTTACCAATCTGGAACATCTTGTGAAATTTCATTTGGACCTTCATATCCCGATGTACAGCAATTCTCCCTAGGTCACCTGTTTACGGCTAAATCCTGGGATAGGATGGAACCCTGACTTGGAGGATTTATATCTCCTAGAATATAGTGAATATGAGGATGAAACATTTACACAGGGTTTATAAAAAATTATCTTCGGCCTGTAAAATTTTCGGCTCCTGATCCTTCTCCAATTTCTAGATATAGAGAATGTACCAAAACTACTAGTTTTAGTATTTTAGAGTTTTCAAGCATGAAACCCTAATCTTCAATAGCTCTAGTTGTAGCACTGTTTCGGCTGTAAAAATACTTCTTTCAGGGTGGCTCTGATACCATGTTAATTTTTTAATGGTTATGTCATATCTTATAGCATTTATTATCATAACAGCATAACCATAAGGAAAATATCACTGAAAGATAGACAAGCACAGCCACACAAAAGAACACAAAGATTTATCTTGGGAAACCCTCATGGGAAAGAAAACCCAGAAAAACCTCATCTATATAAGATGTATAAAAAGTAAAAGACAAGACCCCATATAGGTGCGCCTCCCTCCAACAGATATATTTCTCTCTCTCTCTCCTATATGCTTTGCACAAGTGAGTGTGTTTTCAAATGAGGAACACATCTCCTCTATTTATACTCTTTTCCTCACTTGACATTTATCCTGACAAGTCGGACTCACTTAACTAAGTAGGCCGACTTCACTTAGGAAGACTCAATACAATATTATATTATATTCATTAGGGTACTATTTCCTCGACTTACAATGGAGGCTTTACCTCATGACTCTATGATGACCAAATACAATAGTAACACCCCACCAGAGGAATAATAACATCTCCCTTGGGTTACATCAGTAAAATACATTTAGAATATCCTTTGAAGTTACAATATTCAACACAATATGAAAATTATATCCTCGATTGGCATTTGTCACATACATTGTAAAAAATAATCAGAAATACAAATAGAAACACATGTAAATAAGTCATCATCATCATCATCATATATGTATGTATGTATGTATGTATGTATGTATGTATGTATGTATGTATGTATGTATGTATAGGTCCATAAATCGAGTTCTGGTCTATATATCCAGTCATTAATACATCACAAAATACAAAAACTATGATCACCATCCCTTATTATGCTAAAACCACTAAGGATACTCTAGAGCCTCAGCTACCTCTTCTACAGCCTCTCGGTAACAGAGGAATGTCCTGGACACCTTATGGAGAAGTCGTAAGCATGCAGGGGGCACTCCTACAACATGTTCCTACATGTCTTTAAGTATCAAGCCATTTTTCCCTCAATAGTCCTGAGCATGACATCAGCACCACCTCCCTCAATCTGTCATACATAAATCCTCGGATGCTCATCCGACCGAACTGGTCCAATGTTTGCATCATACAAATTTTTACTTAGACTCATAAAAATACATATATGTATACACTTATTTACAAAAAATTCATAAAAATCAAATGCATGAAAAGAAAAATACTTACCATCTTTCCCCATGCCCCTCTGGGAGGTAGCATGAATTTTGGATCACCTAGGAAGTCTAACTAGGCATATGCAAATTGCTCAAAAGTTGGTACTTTCCGACTACACCATGAGTGAAAGTCATCATCATATCCACCTTGGATATCTCCACCACCTTGTCTCACTATGACATATCCCCATCTAGTAATACTAGGCTCATGAGGATGTGGATGAGGAAGAATCACCTTGGGACTTAACCCTGGAACAAAGTTAAAGAAGAAGGTCGTCAAGATACTAGGATACCTGAAGTTCTTCTTCTTTCCATTTTTAAAATCATTGAGTTGTTTCTTCATATTGATAGCAAGGCCTGAACACCAATCAAATACCATGTTCCTCAAACATTACACACCTAGGTGCACGTGGTTATGAGTGGCCAAATGAAAAGATGACACATCGGAAACTCATGTAATAGTACTCACAATGACCTTTAGTGGAAAGCTTGCAATTTTCCTAATAGGAACTTGATTTACTGACTTTGCGATCCAAGCATGCAATAAGTGTTCACATAGTCTTGAACACTCACTTTGTCACCACCACGACCGAAACCACATGGGTTCATATCCACCCCTTCATGTGACAAACCTATGATGAAGTATATATCCTCGGAAGCAATATATAATGTCTCACTGTGAAGTTCAAATACACCCTAATCAGGATCTCAGTACCTCACCAACTAGGTTTCCAACAATCTAGGTTGGGCATGCATATTGGTCGCATGGACGAACTTGAGAAAACTACACCGTCGGAGGGAACTTAAGGTCAAAGGATCACACATGGCTTCGCGATCCAAATCATCATGTTCTCTCTCTCTTTCCAGTCAAGCACCATTTTTTGCAAAAAATAATGAATTTTGGGTCAATTACCATGCTTTATACACAACCCATAGAATACACGTGTGCAGTGTGTAACATAGCGCGTACCATACGAGGGTACCCAACTGCCCAAAGGCATATTTTTTGTGAATATGTGATTTCATAAGATGATAAGCACATATCCTGCATTGTATCAATTTTAACTTTCTAAAACATCAAAATATTCAGGTGAAACTTGAAATAAATGACATGATCGTACTGTAATGTCCCAATTCGATTCCCAACAAAGGAAAAAATTTTGAAAATTTGTCTTGACTAGCTTGGACTGTGGGGGATTCGAATGACTCAAATGGGTCTCAAATTTGATAGGGAATGATGTGGGGAGTATTAATACTCTTCAATATACTCTCTGATGGTTTTATTATATTTCATATACATCTTCAACTTGATTTGTACATAATGGAAAAAAGGGAAAATTACTAGCAATTTATAGTGCAATTCCCCCTAAGGTGTGGGCAGAAATGGCTCTCCAAATCCTAAGAAACCCTCCCAAATTTTAGAACAGAGTATGGGGAATATAATTATACTTAATTTACTATCATTATATTTGGTTAATAGTTATGCAACAAAGGATTAAATCTTCATATTCGAATACATAATTTTAGTGATATTTTCTTAAGGGAAATGACACAATAAAGCTCAACTTTGACTCATATATGGTGCATATAATGGTTTATAATAGAGAAATATGAATATATACCATTTAAATAATTTCAATATCTTAATAACATCATATAACATTGACCCAAGTCGCAATATACATCGGATACACAATCTCCATTGAAAGGGAAAATAATCACATGGAAACTAGTCACGAGAAAGATTGGAAATGTGGACATTTGCATATGTATTTATTATGGTTTCTAATTACAAATAATATGAACTTGATATTACAGATCCATACAACATACATCAGATATTTTGGATCAACTGAACTCAATGGCACGTAACCACCATTCACACTAGTGCGCCTTCATAGAAAAGCATAGAAATATGGAAGTGGAAATTGAGAGAATGGGAGGAAAGATGGGTCACAAACTAAAGAATCCTCCTATATGAAATAAAACACTCTATGAATCTCCAACTTATAGGTATGAATTGCCTCTCCCATGTCCAACTTGTATGAGAATCTCACTCTCTCGAAATTGGCTCACTAGTAGGGTAAGTGTGCACTCACCATGCAAAGGACAAGCAATTGTTCTCCAAATTCCAAAGGCAAATTCACAAATGATAAAAATCCATTTCCAATTCTCATGAAATATTTGTATAACCCTCATAATTTCCTCCATGGCCTAATTCATTCCCATAGGATTTATCCACCTCATCCTTGATGTTTAGTAACCTCCATGCCACTTGGTCTTCTCCTCAGCCCTTTATCTTCCACCCAATTTGAATGGTTGCCACCTAGTCCCAAATTCACCCTCTTAGAACATATTTTTATCCTTGACATGTCATTTCGTCATAATTCTGCAATCATGTCTTCAATAAGTTATGAATTGTCATAGAATATTCCCTCATTTTTCATAAAGCACGGGGAATCTAGCTCCACATGGCACCTAGTTTCTTCCTAGACTCTTCCTCTTCTATGGGAAGTTAATCCTACTCACCCATTTGAATCCTTGGGCTCATGATATTTCATTTGATGACTCTTCACCTTCCAATAACATTGCATCACTCATAATTTCTAATTTTGGGTTAAGCCATGACATGTGTAAGGAAGCATCTAGCCACCCAAGGCCCCCATGGACCTGGCAAATGTCCTTATGAATAAATGGCACTTTATTTTCTCCATATTTATTATTTGTATGAACCAAATTAATGTTTAAATGATAAAATAAGGTTCTCTTTGGTCCCATAGATCCCTTATTGCAATATTTAATGCTTCCTCCCCCAACCTAGGGAACTAGTAGGTGGGTGAACATTGTCAACTAGTATACCTATTAGAATGGGGACATGAAAGTCCTCCCCACCCAATATTGTTTATCCTCAATCAATGACAACTTTGGATTCTGTAAAAAAAATTCATATTCCCAAGTGGCCTCCTCACTAGGAAAATCCTTCCATTGTACCAAATATTCTTTGATTATTCTGCTTCATAGCCTTCTCTCCCTTGTTCTCAAGATTTAATGTGGAATGAGAACAAGTTTTCCTTCATCATCCAAAGGTGGTAAATTATCTGAAAATTAAATGTGCTGACCTATAACCTTCTTTATAAAATAAACATGAAACACATTATGAATTTTGCTTCCCATGGGAAGCTCCAATTGATAAGCCACTTCTCCAACTTTTGGAAACACTTTGTAGGGACCATAAAATCTTGGTTTGCTATTTTCTGAGCCTTTAAATTTTATGGTGGTTCTTTTGTATGGATGAAACCTAAAATACACCAATTAATTTTAATTGTCTCTCCATTCTATGTTGATTTGCATATTGTTTCAGCTGATTTTGAGCAACCTGCAAGTTATCTCTCAAGACCTTCAAAATTTGTTGACTTTCTTCAATCCAATCCTTAGCATTGGGATCTCTATTATCACAAAAAAATGTGGTCAATAAAAGTGGATGCATCATAACCATAAATTTCTTTAAAATGAGACATCCCAATAGAAATACGGAAAGTGGTATTATAAACAAAATTCAACCAAATGCAACCATTTTATCCATGTTTTTTGCTACCCACTAACATAGTTCCTCAAGTATCCTTCCAACCATTCATTCACCCTCTCTATTTGGCCATCATTTTGGGTATGATATCTTGTGCTAGGTGTCAAATTGGTCCCTGCTATTTTGAAGATTTCTTGCCAAAATGCACTCAAAAATATGTTATCTCTGTCATTGACAATGCTCTTAGGAAGCCCATGCAATCTGAAAAAATATTTAAAAAAAAGTTCAGCCACTTGTGCAGCAGTGAAAGTGGTAGTAAAATAAAGGAAATGAGAAAATTTAGTGAGTCTATCCACTACCACAAATATTCAATCCTTACCAAATACTTTGGGCAACCCAGTGATGAATTCCATGGAAATGCTCTCCCATTTTTTTGTTGGAATTGGCAAGGGATGTAAGAGACTAGATGGATGAGTGTGCTCCACTTTATTTTTTTGACATGTGATTCATTCATTAATATAATTCATAACATCATCCTTCAACACCTTCCATACAAATATTTCCCTCAACATTCAATATGTTTTGAAGAAACCGGGGTGACCTGCTAGAGTTAACTCATCTGTCATGTAGGCTCGAGTTAATCATGTAGGCTCGAGTTACACATGTAGGCTCAAGTAATCACACTGGGGTGCTAATGACCCACCTTTACAATTAGAGGGGACTGCTTCATGACTCTTACTAGTTCTTCCGATTAAGAGCATCATGGTACAAAGTAATACAAGTGGTTCTCCCGGTAAGACCATCGGGGACCACAAAGAAATACATATAGAATATTCTTCAAAGTTACAATATTTCAACACTCCCCCTTAACGAGAAGGGTATTCTATAACAACATCAACAACAACAATAATAGGAGAGAGATAGAGGACATCATCAACATCATCAGGGTGATACATCTATAAATCATTGGAAGCTTTTCAACATCATGTAGTCTTCATCTTCAATCTTTAGTCTTCAGCATCATCAGTACTTTGACTGCTTCGATCAGCAACATATTCAGTATCTTGACTCTTCAATCAACAGCAACATCTTCAGCACTTTGACCTTTCGATCAGCAACATCATCTTCAACACTTTGACCCTTCGATCAGCAACAACATCATCATCATACTCTGATATTTGGATCAGAAACATCATCATGAAAACATCATCAAAACATCAACATCATCATCATCAAAATATCATCATCATCACACTCTGATCTTTCAATCAGAATCATCATTATCATCAGCCTCTGATCTTTTGATCAGAAACATCATCAATCGAACATCATCATACTCTAACATCAACTCATCATCATATTCTGATCTTTCGATCAGTATGTCATCATCATCATACTTTGATAATACGGCATCATCATCATCAGGATCTCATCATCATCACATTTTGACCTTTTGATCAGAAACATCATCATCATCACATTCTGATCTTCCAATTAGAAAACATCATCATCATCAGCAACATCATAATCATAAGCAACTTCTGATCTTTCGATCAGAAAACATCATCATCATCATATTCATCATACTCTAACATCAACACATCATCATCATCACACTCTGATCTTTCAATCAGAATCATCATTATCATCAGCCTCTGATCTTTTGATCAGAAACATCATCAATCGAACATCATCATACTCTAACATCAACTCATCATCATATTCTAATCTTTCAATCAGAGAACATCATCATCATCAGCAACTTCTGATCTTTCGATCAGAGAAACATCATCATCATCATATTCTAATATTTCGATAAGAGAACATCATCATCATCAGCAACAGCATCATCATCATATTCTGATCTTTCAATCAGAGAACATC
>LPNX010221280.1:488347-504065 GCA_001517045.1 Pseudotsuga menziesii | reverse complement strand
CTCTGAATATCTGTGATTGAATTAACATTGAGAATATCATGAAGTACCAATGCTAGAGAATGTATTGTGCAATTTTCCTGAAAATTATAACCCAAAACCTGATTTGTTGCAGCATATTGTATGTCTCTTAATTCCTCAGAAATATTAGGTTCAGCAATAAAATAATCTAACAAACCTTCATTATTTGCTTCCTAAAAGTCATAGAACTGGTTGATACTCAAGACAGGCTGAATTACTTCTTCTTCTTGTTCTTTAGTTTCATTAATCCAAGACAACTGATCTAATGTAGAAGGTCTTTGGGCAGAAGGGTAGAGTGTAATTTGTTTTCTTTCTGTCCCATGTGAGATAAGCATGCTACCTGACCTACACCCTATGAAAGCATCTGTTGTTGCCAGCCATGGTCTGCCAAGAATCAAAGGGTGACCTCCTAGGTTAGACTTTGGCTGTAGGACTATGAAATCAACAGGGTACTCCCAGGAGTCTAAAGAAACAGTGATATCCTCTAATACCCCTTCAGGTGTGATCTTAGACCTATCAACTAATTCCAATACGGTTGTTGTTGGTCTAAGATTCGTTAAGTGAAGGTATTGCATTGTTTCAAGTGTCATCACATTAATTGCAGCACCTAAATCAATCAATGTCTTTGGAATTGAAAAATTATTAATAGTAATTGTAACCATTGGAATCCCAGGATCCATATATTTTTCAATAAAAATGGTGTTAGACATCAGTCCTGCTAGATTTCCTACCACATGTATTTTGGATGGATCCTTCTTTCTTTTATTAAGACATAATTCTTTTACTGCTTTAGTGAAAATTGGAATATCTTTTATAGCCTGCAGTAAAGGAATTTTGACATATGCATCTTTTAACTCATTCAAAACATCAAAGTTAGCTAAGGAAATTGAAGGTTTTTCTTTGACCAGCCTTTCTGGGAAAGGAGGTTCATAAGATACTAAAGTTTTTCCCTTTTGACTCTGATTTTCTGATTGAGGTTTTTCTATATTTAATTTTTTTGTATTTTTCTCATTTTCTGTTTGTTCTTCTACAATAACAGGAGATTATTTTTGCAAGGTTTTCCCAGATCTTAAAGTAATATTTTGCAATGGAAGAACTGAATAGGGAAGTGCCATTCCATCATCAACATTATACATAGGTCTTTCTGTTATTTTGTTTGGATTTGGAATGGGCTGAGCTGGTAGTTGTGTAGGCCGAGGTGGAGGTTGATTGGATGGCAATTGAAGCTGTTGAGGTGGTGGACCCAATTGAGGAGCCATATTGGGTTGTTGGAAAGATGGGACTTGATAAGAAGGAGTTTGGACTTGATGCTGCTGGTATTGGGGATAGGCTGAAGGTTGTTGGTATGGCTGCAAATAGGCCTGTTGATATGTCTGATTACCATGGGCATAACCTCTCCAATTTGGAGCAGAATGGGCTAAGGGAAGAGACCAAGTTTTCCAAGGCATGGGTGCACTCCATGAATTCTGAATAGGAGTTTGATAATTTGCATTAAATTGTTGCATAGGGTCTTGGGACATACCTGAGAATCGTGGCTGCCAAGGTCTTCGTTGTCCCATGAAGTAAAGAGACTCCATGTTTTGGTTCTCCTCCATTCGATCTGCCTGCAACTCTTTTAATCTAGGGCAATCATCAGTTTTATGATTAAAAGTACATAAACCACAAATTTCAACAGCATTTAAAGGACATTCTTTAAGTGGGTGCTTCTTTCTACACTTATGACAAAATATGGACAAGGCTTGATCTTGCTGGTCCTGTTGTTCTTGTCTTTTCTTAGTTTTTGCTACTTCAACCTGTGTGCCCAATGTACTCAATAAATCAATCTTAAAATCTTCTAGCAGATTTCCAAGCTCAGCCCTAGAAATACCACTGTTTGCAGACTTGTTTACTTTGGTAATGATGTCTCTTTTTCCAGTCCTAGCCTTCCCTCTTGAATATTTCTGGCATAGGTCTTGTATCTCATCAAATGGAAGATAAGAAATGCCACCTTTGCCCATAACATTTAAAATATCTAAATACTCTTCTCTTATCCCTTTTAGAAATATTGTTCTAATCATCTCTGATGTTAAAGAATTGTATTTAGATTTTTGTAAGTTATATGAGAACCTTTCCAAATATTCCTCCAAACTCTCATCTTCCTGTTGAGTCATTCCAAAGATGTCATCTTTGAGATCCTTTGATCTGCAATAGGACTGATATTTCCGAAGAAAAATCTTCCTCATTTCATCCTAGCTAGTAATAGAATGTTCTCCTAGACCCATAAACCACTTCAAGGAAGCTGCCTTAAGGGTAGCAGTGAAAAGGCGGAGCTTATGGGTGTCATCAGTATACCCATAAGTTCGACACAAGATGTCAAATTCGAAAAGGAAAGAGTCTGGATCTTCAGAGGTCAAGCCATAAAAGTTTGGTAAAACAGAGGGTGGAATGTTCTTCATTTTTACATCTTCTCCTAGGATAATGCTAGTGTCCAAAATAGGAAATTTGAAGGTAGCTTCCTGATCCTCTTCTATCTTTTCATTTCTCTCATGTCCTCTTTCTTCTTCTCTTTCATGTCTACTCTCTTCTTCTCTTCTCTCCTGTCTGCATTTGTTTTCTATTTCTAGCATCCTCTCATACTCTCTTCTCTGTTCAGCTGTTGGGCCTTTTGACGTTTCTTCCTCAGACATTTTGAAACTACCAACTGTTGAGATAAAACCTTTTGGAAGAGAAGCTCCTGTTAGTTCTGTTTTTGGGGGGTTTTTATGAAATCTTCCTTTCTCGTCTCTTAATCTGAACATAAAAGTAAAACCTATTCTGTGTTTTTGTTTAAAAAAAAAATTGTTTTTATCAGAAATCTAAGGTTCCTAAGTCTGCTTCTACAGTGCCTCCCCGGCAACGGCGCCAAAATGTTGGGCTCTGATCTATAAGCGAATCAGAACTTATATTTAAATCAATCCGGGTCAGTAAACTTCGAGACACATCCAGGTTTTAGGACTTAGAAGCTAAACTTATCTGGAATTTAGCTAACTGTGAACTAGATCTACTTGACAGATGAAAAAGAATACTGCAACCTACAGACACAAAATCCTCTTACAAGGGTAATTTCATTGTTTCTTCTTTAAGCACATAGTATTTGATTCATGAAAACAATTTTACTGATAAAAGAACTGAGATAAAAAGCAATTAAATAGTAAATCTAACCTTAGGCTGCAAACCACAGAGTTTTTCCAGCGCTGAAGGAACAATTACCAATCAAAATATCTTACAAGACTGTATTCATAATTTGTAAACGTCCTTTAACACTTCAGCATTTGAATAAACAGCAACATATAATGAACTGAGATCGTGGTTTAAATCTTCAACGCACTCAATATTTAACCAGTGAAAAGAACAACGTTTATTCAATATTGCAGTGTTATACAGCGTGGTAGAAATTGTAGTGTGAACTATGAAATGAAAGGAACAGAGCATATAATCGATTGAAAACTTTGACTAAATTTGTTCTGCAATTTATAAACTAGAATCTACAAGGAAACACATACCAATGACATGATTTAGGTAGCTAGCACCAGAATGAAATCGCTGCAACACCAAATTGATCTACCGGCAATGTGAAAGTGTGTGAATCTTGACGATGGGGGCCCTCCAAAGCCTTGCTCCACACACAATTAAGAATTTACAGAACTAAAACTTTATATTCATTCACCAGAAATTGTTTACACAGGAATACCACGCAGTTTCAGAAGCACAAGTGCGTTCCTCTACAAAAATCGCGATCATTCTTCATTGTCTTATGATGGATTTATACAAATTCGAAACACAACTAGAAATGTTATACTTCTGCAACCTATTTAATGAGAATAACTAACGAGATCATCTTCAGAATCGTGGAACTCCAAAAAATCAGTATTGTTCCTCCTTTTGTGCTGGATGTGGAACAGGTGGCCATCTTTGACTCTAGTTGACTTGACATCTGCACAGGCCACCTCACCTAACTATTGTATGTTCATCTATCTGTGGAAATTAAGGATCCATTCTTTATCTTCCATTTCCCTCCTAGCTGTCCTGCAAATGCTCAATCTTGGAGTTAATACGGGAAGTTAGTACATCCCGTAGTCTAAGTAAAAATTCTAGTTAAAATGTTCAAAAAGCCTAAAAACTCAATTTATCAGCAAGCAATGACATTATACCTCTTTAACCAAGGTTTATGGATCATCTTTAAAGCTTTCTACTCAATATGGATGTTTTATGAAGGAAATGAAAGACATTTAAGAGGCAAAAAGGGGTCAAAAACGGTGCCCAACAATTGGATTGTGGCTTGTGCACGTTCCAAGACAAAGGGCATGGAAACAAACTCAAAGTGACCATAGTGGGATCTGAAAGCAGTCTTTGGTATATCTTCTTCTCTCATTCGAATTTGATGATAACCTGATCTAAGGTCAATATTTTAGAAGAAATTGACCCCATGGAGATCATCCATGACCTAATCAATCCTTGGGATGGGGTATCTATTCTTTATTATCTTCTTGTTTAATTCTCTGAAATCAATGCACATTCTCAAGGTTCCATCTGTCTTTTTTACCATAACAACTGAAGAAGCAAATGGGATAGAACTAGGCCTTATGAGACACAACTCTAAGAGTTATTTAATGGCATATTCAATATCATATTGAATCCTTTTTAAATTCCTATAAGGATTAATTTTGATAGGTCGTTTTCCTATATCCAACTCAATGCTATGCTTAACACCTCTATCTGGTGGTCTTCCTGGGGGAAGGTCTCCAAAAACCTTCTCATACTTACTCAATAGTTTCTATATCTCCTTAGGATGCTTGAAAATGTTAAGTGGGGTTTAGGAGATGTAATTAAACATTCAAAAACACACTCTATATATCCATGCCTGAAGATAGTCCTCATGTTGTGAGAAGACACTACTTGATTTGGGTAAGTGTGCATTCCCCTCAACAAGATGGGTTTTCCTTCTGAATTTTTGAACCTTATTTCAGGGACTTGATAACTCACCGTATACTCCCCTAAATAATATATCCATTTTACTCCCAAAACCACATTTGTATCGACCACATTCACTACATAAAAATTATCAGTGATAGTATGATTTCCTAGAGTAACTTGAAGCTTTGGAATCCATTTAGTGCAGTCCATAGAATTGTTACCTGGAATTATGACTGTGAAACCATAAAAAAATTCACCTTGTAAATTTATCCTCTCCACCAAGGCTGCATCTATGAAGTATTTAGTTGCTCCACCATCCACTAGAACCATGACCTTTTGGCCTTGTATGCTTCCCTTGAGCCTCGAGGTGTGGAATCCAGGTACACCCAAAAGTGCTGCAATTTTTCCTGTATCAGGAGTGGGTTTTTCTTATTATGTTGTTTGCCACCCTTCTTCTTGGGCTGCAAGTTTTTCCTCTTCCTCCTCCTCCTCCTCTTCATCATCTTTAGAAAAAAATTCAATGTAGTGTGCGTTCCCCTTGGCACATCTATGCCCTGGGACCCAAGCTTGTTGGCATGTAAAACATAGCTTATTTCTTATAAGCTCTTATTTTCTTGGTCCTAATTTATTTTCTTTGGTATAGGAGTCCTTTTTCCATGGTTTCTTACCTTCCTTAAACTTGTAAGGGAAATTTGTCCTAGGAGGGTATTTGTCTCTTGGAAACACATTCTGGAAATCCCTTGTCAAATTCATAGCATCCTTCAATGTGGCTGGCTTGTGGGATTTCACTATCCCTCTAAAAGGTTATGTCAATCCTTCAGTAAAAAATAAAACCAACCTATCCATAGATACATCAGAAACCATTACTGAAAGATTTTCAAATTCTAACATATATGCTTCAGGAGTTCCTACTTGCTTCAATTGTGCTAGTTCTTGGAAAGGAAGTATAGGGTCTTTCCTCTCAAATATCTCCATAAATGCATTGGAGAAACCCTCATAAGATAAAATATGATCATGTCCCAAGGTTATAATACCATGGAAACACCAATCACTATCTTCCCCTTCAAGATTCAAAATGGCCATTTTCTATGCATCTTCTTCAACCATAGGATTTAATTGGAAATATAAACTTAATTTTTGCAGCCAAGCACTAGCAGACATTTGTGAGGAACCATAAAAGGAAGGAATGGTTACTTTTTCCATGGTATATTTTAATTCATGGTAAATATTAGATTCCCTATTCACATTTCCTCCTTGCTTGAACTGAAGAGAATCTTTTATGAACTGATCAAAAGGTGGGACTTTCCTACATTCATCACTTAATTGTTGCCAATAATTTGTTGCTTCTTTAACATCATAGGTGGTGTAAGGGCCTTATTTGGACTCTAAAAACTTGGGTATTGCAGCTCCATTCTGATTTTTGAACTCATGAGGTCCGTTATGAGGTCCAGTCTTCTGAAAAAATGGTTTTTCCATGGGTCTTCCCCTCAACATGGAGTGTACTACTACTACTTTTGGGTGCTGACTTGATCCCAAATTGGCTAGCCATCAATTCGAACCCTTACATGAGATTTTTTGTCAAAGTTTAGAGATATTCTGTAATGAATGTTTTAAGGTCTCCATTATCTTCTTTTCCCTCCATATCTCCAAATCCTAGTTCTTTCCTAATCTCTTCGTAACTAGGATTACTTTATTCACTGTATTCTCTTTCGCTGTTAAGATATCCAGTCTCAGTTTCTAATAAAGTAAGTTTAGAACTAGGAAACATGAATAGGGATATATATTAGGCTCCAATATCATGCTCTGATACCACTTGTAATGTCCCAATTCAAAAAATCCCAAAAAAGGCAAAATTTTGGAAAATTTGTCTTGACTAGCTTGGACTATGGGGGATTCGAATGGCTCAAGTTGGTCTCGAATTTGATAGGGAATGATGTGGAGATTCTTAATAATCTTTAATAAAATATCTGGTTTTTTTATTACAGTTCATAGAAATATGCAACTTGATTTGGACATAATGGAAAAAAGGGAAAATTACTAGCAATTTATGGTGCAATTCCCCCTACGGTGTGGGTAGAAATGGCTCTCCAAATCCTAAGAAACCCTCCAAAATTTCAGAAAATATTATGGGGAATTTAATTATACTTAATTTACTATCATTATATGTGGTTAATATTTATGCAACTAAGGATTAAAGCTTCATATTCGAATGCACAATTTCAGTGATATTTGCTTAAGGGAAATGACACAATAAAGCTCAACTTCAACTCATAAATGGTGCATATAATGGTTCAGAACAGAGAAACATGAATATATAAAATTGAAATCACTTCAATATCTTACTAAAATCATATAAAATTTACCCAAGAAGCAATATACATCAGATACACAATCTCCATTGAAAGGGAAAATCATCACATGGAAACTAGCCACAAGAAAGCTTGGAAATGTATTTATTCTGATTTCGAATTATAGAGCATATGAAATTGATATTAAAGAGACATAAATCACACATCATATCTTGTGCATCAAATGAACTCAATGGGGCGCAACCACCATTCACACTAGTGTGCCTTCATAGAAAAAAATAGAAATGTGGAAGTGGAAATTGAGATAATGGGAGGAAATATGGGTCATGAACAGCAGCAGTCTCCTATCTAAATAAAACACTTTATGAATCTCCAAATGAAATGTATTAATGTATTATCCCATTTCCAACTTGTATGATAATCTCACTCTCTCGAAATTGTCTCACTAGCAGGGTAAGTGTGCGTTCACCGTGCAAAGGACAAGCAATTGCTCTCCAAATGCCAAAGGCAAATTCACAAATGATAAAAATACATTTATATTCCTCATGACATACTTTTATAACCCTCCTAAGGTACTCCAAGGTATAATTCATTCCCATAGTATTCCTCCACCTCATCCTTGATGTTTAGTAACCTCCATGCCACTTGGTCTTCTCCTCAACCCTTCATCTTCCACCCAATTCGAATGGCTGCACCTAGTCCCAAATTCGTCCTCTTGGAGCCTATTTTTATCCCTGACATGTCAGGTTTTCATAGGTCTCCAATCATGTTTTCAATAAAGTCTGACTTGTCATAGAATCTTCCATCATTGTTGTCATAAAGCACAGGGAATCTAGCTCCACATGGCACCTAGTTTCTTCCTAGACTCTTCCTTTTCTATGGGGGGTTACTCCTACTCACCTATTTGAATCATTGGGCTCATGATATGTCATTTGATTAATATTCACCTTCCAATAACATTACATCACTCATAATATCTAATTTTGGGTTAACCCATGACATGTGTAAGGAAGCATCTAGCCACCCAAGGCCCCCATGGACCTCCAAATGTCCTTATGAAGCAATGCCACTTTATTTTATCCATATTTATTATTTGTATGACCCAAATTAATGTGTAAATTATAAAATAAGGTTCTCTTGGGTCCCATATCTCCCTTATTGCAATATGTAATTCCTCCTCCCCTAACCTAGGGAACTAGTAGGTGGGTGAACATTGTCAACTAGTAGACCTATTGGAATGGGGACATGACACTTACCAAGTGTTTGAAGATCTAGGGTTGTTTTGAACTATTCCAAGGTAAAAACCAAATGACTTAGTATTTTAAACCAAAATTACTATTTATGGTAAAAAATTCTAATTTTTTACCCACTTTATATAGTTTTTGGCTTATTTTAAAAACTATAACTAATGTTGTTTTGACTTTTGCTTAGATTTTTCAAGCTATGGATGAAAAATGAACAATATACCTCAGCATATAAGGTAGGATTTTGTCACATTGCATTTTTACATATCTACCTTATCCCATTTTGGGTCGTAGGATCCTTTTTTCCTCCATGGAATGCGATGTGTAGCCTCATAATATCATTCAATCATGGTTATTCTTACATGGATTAAAACCTACCTAACATGAGTTACCCTAGTTAGAATATTTCTTGTAATTTTGGTACCCATGTTGCATGTTTTTAGGACTTGGGATCTTTCATAGTTTCTATTACATGCAAAAAGATAAGCCGCATACTCTTTCTTGTTGCTGACTACCACTTGTTATAGGTTCTCATCATATGGAGTTACCTTTAAGATCTGGTCTAACTCCCTAACCATGACTATATTGCCGAGTTAACTTGTTCTTTCAAACTCGTTAAAGGAATTGAAAGATAATTCACATTAGTATAAGTTTAACCCTTTTCCATACCATGTGTATTACTTACTAAAAATGAATACTCTAGTTCATTATGGCTAGAAGATTATTTCCAAGTATAGGTTTATCTCTTTTTTGGGCCTGGAAGACTAAATTTACAAAAAATGAACCTGTTTGAGCTTACTTTTTATTTTGCGTGCTTTGGTTTAAACCACGAAAAAAATTGTGAGTGTTCTTTATTCCATTGTCATGTTCGCTAAAACCTCAGTACAAAGCATCGAGTTTACCATTGGTTTCCCCATAATCGTAAATAAATGGAACAACCCAAGTGATATTGCCTTCCTTCACACTCGTTAAACTAAGGTTGTATTCTTTCTCTTAAAGGAGTGTCGGTATGGTGATAGTTTACCCCTTTTTCGGACATTGCCGACTAACTACGAAAAAGGAATACCTTAGTTCTTCTGAGCTAAGAGAGTTCTCCTTTGGATTTTTTTATACTTTTTCAGATTTTGGAGACTAACTTTACAAAAAAAAGTTCCCCCGAGAGTATTATTTGGAGTTTTTAGACTCTGAAATTATGAAAACACCGCTAAGCATTCACTAATTCGAGCTCGTAAAATCCACACATCAATGATTTATCAAGCAATATTCTATCTCTTCTTCAATCTTGTTCAAAACGAATAATATCCTAAGTTTTCCTTCTTGGACTCGTTAAACCTTTACAAGAAAGGAAGGAATGAAATACTATCTTTACATTGTAAGTTGTTTGGCAGCAAGTACACAGTTATCATTGAACAAAGAACTAATTTTGGGTCTCTCGACAGGAAAGTCTCAGTTTTGGGCTTTCCATCTTTCAACTTGTACTTTGAGTCAATACTCCTCCTTTGGTTACTTGTTCCAAGTATATGGGGAATTTGCTAATGTCTCCTACATTGCATATATGTCCAGTTGTATTTCTTGATTCTAAAGTTTCCTTGGTGCACTTTTGTGTCGTGCTCACTATTCAAGGATCCTTAACCTCAATATGTTTACTTTGATCTTTTTCCTGGACATCTCTAAAATTTATCTATGTCACCTTACCTCATCCAGTATACCAGTTTACTCATGTGACATGTTGAAGGATTCATTAATTCCTTCATTCTCACAAATGGATTTCTATCACCACCATCTAATGTTGAAGACCTAGATTTTTTTTTTGTACCTTGGGATTCACTTACCATCTTGGTGGTTTACCTTGCATTGGTTATCGATATACCTCTTTAACCAATACTCCAATGGTATCCTCCATGTTTGACTTCAACTAATTTATTCACATGGTTAGGATTCATATTTTTTTATGTGGATTTGGATGAAAACCTTGGTCTTTCATCCTATAAAACCTAAGTTGCACAAAATCATGCTATACTATGTGACACAACTCCAGCTATTAAAGATCTATTATTATAATCATGGGGTTGTGATCCTCTTTGTAAATCATGTGTTTCCATGCAGCCCGTATTATATGACATATATGTATCTTGTAAAGGAGTTAGTATTCCATATTATTGAACATGGATTAATCATCAATGATAATATTGTAAAATGACCCCTATTTGTCTGTTTCAGGTACTTCTTTGCATCCTAGATTCTGAGTCCTCTGAGCTTCTGATCGTAATGTATTTTTTCCATTATTACCCTCTAACATCATACATTAGGGTGCATCTGTTATACCTCATATTGGCACTTCTCTATTCGAGTGATGACACTCAATGTGTCATCACAAAAAAAAGGAAAAAATGGATAGAAGAGGCTTAACACTATAAGCAGTTTTGACCTAAATTACATGAGATTTAATTCAGCATCAACATTTTTTGGTTATGAGTATGATTTGTATACCTGACTTTCCTATTAACAACTTTTGTATCATAAATGAGTTGAATACATGCAACCCGTGTATTTACCCCAAGAGTTGCATACACAAGTTCCTTTGAGGAAACTCGTCTACCATACGTAGGTTTCCCTCTCTCCACTCACGTATTCCATTAAAACTAATTAAAAATCAAAAACCAACTGATCACGAGGTAGTTGGGGTCGATTTGGAAACTACCCCAACTCCCTTAACCACCCTAACCTAGTAAATCCTCCTCCTAATGGACAATAAAAAGAGGAGAGGGGCTAGTGGAGGGGGGGCCTTTTGGAGACAAGGTTATGCTGGAGGAATTATTTTGGAGAAGAGAAGCAAAAGGGAATAGATCTATATTTCAAGGAAGCCAGATCAGAAAGAGGTATATGTACTTGTTCCAAAAACTTCATTAATAAATCAAATTTATTTCCTTCCATATCTATGTTATGCATGTTTCAATTATTAATGAGCAATGATATTGGTTGTGCTTTTGTTTTAAGTTTAAATCTTTATACATGTTCATGTCTCAGATTTTATAATAGTTGAAAGTGCTTTGAGAAGGGTGATTTCTTTGTTGCGGGTATTGGAGTAGTTGAGCTAAGGAGAATTTGGAAAGAATACCAATATAGGATCAACCTTCAAAATAAGGTGTGCATCCTCTCTACCTTTACACTTTTGCTTTAATATATGCTTGTAGAACCTTATATGTCTGTCTGTATAACCCCTAGTATGTTGGTGGCCTCAACCCCAGCCATAGGATAAATTCCCTAACAACAGAACACCCACTCATATTACTCTATCTTTGGTTATTGTTCTCTTGGGATGTATTCATATGAACTCAACTTAATGGTTCTAATTGAGGTAAATTTGTTTTAAATCTATCATTGCTACATATATTTTCTAGTCCATTAAAGGGTAACATTGTTGCATGGTTTATCATATATTGATCTAGGTTGGATGTTAGAGGTACTTGGAATTTTAGGAGGGATACCCAATGAATTTATATAGATTAGGGTGTGAGCTAGAAAATTGTATTGAAGGCATATGAAAAGTTGTTAGGATTCTTGGTAGAATTAACAAACCAAATCAATTGCTTGCATAGGAATTTGCCATGTTGTTTTCAAGGGTTCTTATCAAGTGTATCCAAACAAGGATCAAGAAGGAGAGATATATGACTCCATGTTTTCAAATATCTAGAAGTGTTAGAGCATAATACACCCTTAGTACCATAGTCTTAAACCTTAGACTCTTCCATGCAGTGATTCCTATGGTTAGACTTAGGGAAATTGATCATTTCCCCTAGTCGAGGCACCCCTAGTTGATCATTTTGCACAGTTGATGCACCCTAGGTTGGTCATTCTGACACCCAAGTGCCCACATTGATTGAATTCAACCAGGCATGCACTCCCCTTCCTCTTTTTGTGGTAATTTGACTCCTTTGAGGTGCTAGTGCTTGTTTTGAGTGGTTTTTTTCCTGTTTTGGGCATTTATTGTCCTCATATAGCCACTCCACTCCACCATGTGCTTCCACGTGCCTACCAAACCTCCACACATGTTCCAACATTCCTCTCCCATGCTCAAACATGCATTTGTGAATGTTTTGGATGAGTTGGAGGCTTATTGGTCCACCTAGGGGGGGTGAGGGTCAACTCTAGTGATGACACTTGTATGCTTCCACATGGCCTCCAAGGCCTCACAGTTTTTCCCTATTGTAATATATATTAGTTCTAGACATAGTTACACGTTGGACAATGTTAATAATATCTATTATTGGCTTCATGTGTGTATGCAATTTCAGTCTTTTCAGCTATTTTGTGCTTGTTTGTGAACTATAGCGAATTGTGAGTGTTTCTTTGGCTTCTATATCCAGCTGTGTATCAATTCTCACAAGAAGGAATTGTTGGAGACATTTACCTTCATACTCACTCCTTCGGTCAAATTGGCCTAGTTAAACCACTATCCTAAGTTTAATTGACATCAGTGGAGCATTAATTACCATCATCCCAGTCACTCCCACGCCTACCTACAGTCAAGGAGGCTAACTGGAGCACTCCAGGGGTGATCTGTTTGACATTCATGCACCTAATTGCTAACTGGTGGTTACTTTCAGTTCAACCAATCAATTACAGTCAGTTAAGGTGCCTCCATTCATTAAATATATTATTTCATGATTATTTAATGATTATTTTTTATTATTTTAATGAACTGGAGTGAACAAGGCGCCTTCACCAACTTCTGATGGTCAGTTCAGCTTCAGTTAACCTCATCAGGGTTTATTGGAGTCATGGAGTACTAGCACTTGATGATTGGATTGCTATGACATGTGTTTGATCTCCTTCAGTTGAGATTCAGTCATTTATTGCACTCCAACTTCAGTTAGGGTTTGGTGAGTCAATTAGGGTTTTGGTCAAGTGGTTAACTGAGTGAGATTGCATGGCAAAGAGTCAGTTAAGCTAGACTCACTCACTGAATTCGAATTGTCCCTTAGGTATTTGACTTCTTCATGGAGTTAAGCTATTGCTATGCATGGAAATTGTAATCCTTTATTGTTTATATAATATACAGAGATGAAACCTATTTGGTATTCCAGTTATTTCCAATTCATGAGTATTTTGTTAATTATTCTTTAATGATTTTGATTCCTAGTTCCTAGATCATGTGCAATAATTGATATGGTATCATAGCATGCGGCAGGACGAAGATCAATCTCTCAAGAACAAGCTTTTTGACAGATTTCTCTATGAAATTTGAGCAATAGCTCAAGAATCCAGCACTGCACCAGAAGCCAAGGCTTACCACTCAATATCCCAAGTAAAGAACTTGTTGATCAAGCTTGCTTGATTGACTATGTTGGGTGTGATGAAAGCCTAGAATGTGCAGGCTGTCCGACCTTACAGTGCCCTTTTTTGTTTTGATTTGCAGGTCTTAACAGGTACAACTTCAAATGGACTTATCAATCCCTCTTCTCACCCCATTCACAAGCTATTCGGAATGGAAGTTGAAGATGATTGCCTCTCTAAAGAGACGAGGTCTCTATGAGGTGTCTATTGGAATTGGAAGAGAGACTTATGAGAATGAGAATGACTGGCTAAATGACGGTGACAGAGCTTTTGGAGCAATATGTCTGGCCCTTTCTGATAGCTTGTACTTTTTTGTTGGTTCTATTGAATACCCAAAGGATCTCTGGACAAAATTGGACAGAACCTATGGCAAGCACAATGAGGATCATAATAGTACTTTGGAAATTATAGCCAGCACCACAAGAGTTCTTCACTCAAAACTCTCAGCCTCTACTCTCTCTGATGAAGTTGTTCAAGATGAAGATGAAGCAGAATCTTCTACACATTCAATTCGAATTGAAGAAAGTCTCCATGAAGTGACTCCTTCTCCTGATGCTCCGGAAGTTCATGAGATTTCTGATATCTCATCTTCTCATATTGCTGAAACAGAAAAATACATTCGAATCTATGATATTGAAGAAAAATACTGCTGCACTTCCATGCAAACATTCACCGGTGATTTTCCTTTGAATTCTGTGCAAAATTTACCAGTAATTGCTTCCGAAAGTGAAGAAAAATTTGAATTTTATTCCTCTAATGTTGCTGCTGCTGTGCAAATATGTGATACCTTGGATATTTTGGAAAAAATATTAGATTATAAGAGTGACACATTCGTTCCCCATGATCTATATCTTCCAGCAAATTCCTACAGGATTGCATGCACCAAAATTCAGAATTTTGAAGAAGAAAACTGTGCATCTATCGTCTCGGTTGACTATAATTTTGGATCTGATATGAACCTTATTGGATCTGATATGATATTATTTGGATCTGATCTTATATTTATTGGTTCAAAATTTCAGGTTCATAAACCTTCAATACTGCTTGTAGCTGTTCTCATCAACGGTGTGAAGAAACAAGTACCACAAGTCTCCTACAAAACTGTTGCTGGGGATTTGATTTCATTTCATAGTTTTGGATCTGTTGTGAACTTATTTATATCTGATTTACATTCTGATCTGATAATATTTTGTTCATATTTTAAAATCCAAGAGCTTTCATCCATGCTTGTAGCTGCTCTCACCAATTCTAGTGTGAAAAATCAAGTACCGCAGTTCTTCTTCAATTTTGCTGATGGGGATTTGGTGTTAGTTTCCTCCTGTGAGGTTGCTGATATTTTATGTTGTGATTCATTAGCTATTTCAAAATCTATATCAGATTATCGAGCTCAATCATTCGCTCTCCAAAGTCCCAGGGATTCTCTACCTTTGGTCACAAGCTCATCTCCTCACAGAACTAGTAAAGAGGAAGACATTCTGCATCCGCATGGACACTTGCTCCTAAGATTTGGGGCTGATTTTACCACTCATGGTTTGCTGTTCAAGGCTGCAACATATCAGTTTCTTGAGTGTTCCACACATGGTTTGAATCCTCAAGAACCTTTGCTCTCTCTTCAGATGATTTCAGTTGCTCTACATGGGTTCAGTTTTCACCGTGCAGCTACTTATATTTCTGATTCAGTTGAGTGCATTGTTCTTCTTCCAAAGTGGAAGATTCCTCCAGACATCTTCACCAAGAGCTTTTTATAAAATAAGTTCACTTACCTCCGTTCACTGTTGGGGGTGAGTTCATCAGGGTGATCCAGACTACTTTCAGTGTTCAACTTGAGGGGGGGTTTTTTCCCACTGGGTTTTCCCTCTTTTCCTCACTTAGTTTTCT
>LPNX010221280.1:409727-488259 GCA_001517045.1 Pseudotsuga menziesii | reverse complement strand
GTCAATTAGGGTTTTGGTCAAGTGGTTAACTGAGTGAGATTGCATGGCAAAGAGTTAGTTAAGCTAGACTCACTCACTGAATTCGAATTGTCCCTTAGGTATTCAACTTCTTCATGGAGTTAAGCTATTGCTATGCATGGAAATTGTAATCCTTTATTGTTTATATAATATACAGAGAGGAAACCTATTTGGTATTCCAGTTATTTCCAATTCATGAGTATTTTGTTAATTATTCTTTGATGATTTTGATTCCTAGTTCCTAGATCACGTGCAAGAATTAATAGGAATTAGTCATGTCTACCTTCCTAAAACCAAACATCTGAAATTTTCCTTTAGTTTCTCTAGTATTAGAGTAGTTCACAACATTTTTTTTTAAATAATAAAAAATTCTATTAAAAATAAAAGAAAAAACTCCAAAATATATTTTTCTAGATTTCTAGATTTACTTTTAATGATAGAAAAGTTTTCCTTGAGTTTTGAATTTTTATTTTTATTTTTAAACTAATTTTATTTCATGTAGGTTAATATTATATTTCTGCGATTGATATAGTGAAAATCCCTTAAAATTCTGAATTTTTTGTGTTCCATAGTGAAGGAGTTTTCGTTGATTTGAAGGTCACTTAGTTTTTTCATGCCAGAATTCCCTAAGAAAAAAAATTGCCACTTTGACATATTTTGGGGGGAGTTTTCGTTGATTTGAAGGTCACTTAGTTTTTAAATTTAATTTCTAGAAGCTAAGTCTAAGTTCTATGGTCATTTGTTTGTTGTTTCATGCCTTTAAACTGATTAGAACAGGAATAGTATAATTCTGGAAAATTTTATGTGGCTAGTCCAAGTGATAAATTCATAAATTCTTGTTAGTTCACATAATAATTTAATTCTGGAATTTTCTGATTTGATGTCGTAATATATGAGCAGTAATTGCTTACGATGGTATAATTACGAATGCCAATATCTGATATCCACACTTTTCATAATATATATAAGCAAATACAGGCCTAAATTTTAGAGTGTTTATGGTTCTTAAATTACATATTTAGCTCTTATGGGCAATCTGGAAATTATCATAAATTTGTGCAATTGGTTTTACAATTTAGCTCATACAACACTTTCCTATTACTCATGGATTATGGATGTAATGGAAAGATTACTAACTAATAATTATTAAGTTTGTGGATTAATATTAAGTAATATTTGTTGGAGTGATTTTAATCATTGTAACAAAAGTGGACATTAATAAGTTTGGTGACACCTTTTTACGAATATTTTCATCTCTACAAGGGCATTTTCAACAAACAATTTCATAACCTAATCAAATCAATTTTTTATCATTGAATACACTTACTTGTGGATGAATTTGGGCAATAAACCATTTATTTTGATGCAATATTGATATTAAGACATTGTGGTTTATTGTTCGTTTACATTTCCATAAGTCCATTCATTTATTGTCCATGGATGTTTTATTTTGAGCAATACTATTTTCTATAAAGTGTTTTATCTCTTATCATTTTGCTTATATTTAATGGTTGAAACATTTTTGTGGGATGTATTGAATGCGTAATTTTAATAATTACATGTGTAATGATGTCTAGTTGATGTCGTAAGATGTCATAACTAGCATCGGAAGGAGAAATTTTAAAAAATAACTCTTAATATTATAATATTGAGTTATCCCACATTTATAATGGATAAAAATACTCCTTTTGTCATTCATTATATAAAGAGATGGAAAATCATTTATCTCACATGTAAAAGAGGGATGTTATTCTTCTATACCTCTCGGTATATAATAGAGGGTAGGGGGAGCCTTTGGGTATTCATATCAATCATGTTGAAAAGCATTGTATCATTGTGATTATATTTGTAATACTTTGGGATAGCATGTGTGGAGTGGAGTTCAAGTTGTAATGTTGGAGATATTTTGAGAAATAAGAAGACTTTTCCTTTCCCATGGATGTTTCCTCATTTGGGGTTTTACCATGTATATATTTTGTTCTCTTATCCATTCTCTTATCTCCATTTGTGTTTACATTTTTGGTTTTTTTATTATATAAAAAACAAGAATAGTGCATGCTCCATGCTTTGTATTGTTGTATGATTTTTTCATATTCTCAATATTCTAACATGGTATCAGAGCAGGTTGTTATACTCTACCTTCTTCAGTAAAATATTAGATTTTTTTTTCAAGAAACATTGTCTCATGTTTTTTCTTGAGCACTTCATATTTTGTAATTTTGTGACCCAGTCTATAATACCCAAGTGGTAGTTTTTCAAATCTGGTCTTTATTCTACATAATTAATTTTTTTAAACCCTATGTTTCACCATTAATTTTCAAAAAAAATCAACCTTTTTCTTGATTTATTTTTGTAGCTTTTAACTGAAATCTATTGTATACTAATCTATCATTAAGGATCTATCTTTTTTCTTGCAGTTCTAGGTGTTTGGTTGTTTATTTTTCAGGTTATTTGCATGTTTCCATCCAAACGGCTTCGGTAGCAGTTTCAATGATTTTTTTGTAGATTTTCTTGATTTTGATAGTCATACATGCCCTATACACTACCAAAGCGCGTATACATGCCATACCCTAATCCATCCTGCGTATGCCCCATTTTTCGTGATTTTTTTTATTTAGGAAAATGCATTGCCATTGTTTTGGGCAGAGTTGTAGACCTATCAGTTAGTTACATAAAGGTTTCAACGTTAGTGAGAAAAATCTAATTTTACATCGCTTTTCATCTCTTTGTGACAATTCAATTTTTTGCATTTTGGGTTTAGGATTTTATCACCATGACTTCAAAAGTTGTTTCTATTCTCGCATTAGTTGGATCTAATTATCTATCATGGAAGAGAAAGATATTTGGCATGCTCGGGAGTAAGAACTTATGGAGGTTAACTAATGGATGATGTAACAAATGCAACCGATGTAAAAGAGTAGGTAATTTGGGAAGATTCATGTCATCAAGCAAGAGGATTTATCGGACAAATTGTGTCAGACATCTTACAAGTACACATTGAGGATGAGGATGGTCCTATTGAGGTATGGAAAACCCTAGCTTCTTTATTTGATAAAAGTGATTTTGTTTCTACTTAATATCTTGAAAAGAAAATCCATTAGATAGACCCTAAATATTTTGATATAATAGAGTCATTTCTTGCTGAAATTAAAATTTATAATGAAAAATTAAACAATTGTTGTAAATATTACAAGAAGAATGACAATGCTTTAACTATTCTTATTGAACAAAAATTATCTTCATTCTTTGATATTTCCATCCAAAGTAGGAATATGGCCATTGATATGTCAAAGGGTTCTCACAAACCCTCTTTTGAAGATTTTTGTAAAGGTCTGATAAATGACCAAGATATATTAATTCCTAGTGCTCAATTGCCTAAAATAAAGCTCTAATGGCCCATAGTAAAAAGAATCATAATAAAAAATTTAATAAAAATTATAAACCACATAATCAAGGATCAAGTTCTATTGATGATGCTTCTGTTGTTTCTAACATGGTTTCTAACAAAAAGGAAGTGTTTAATCCATGTAAGTATTGTGAAAAAACAACCGCCCTGAAAAGAGTTGCTTTAAACAAAGGCGTGACTTGTGAAAGGAAAGAAAAATTCTTTCAAAGAGTGTCAGTGTCCTTGTGTGCTTATTATGTTCAACCAAGTAATTATTTTTTTAATATGGGATGGATAATGGATTATGGTGCTTCTAATCACATGACTAATTTGGATTCTTTTTTTAATTCTTATGACACTAAAAAGCACACAAAATAGAAAGTATCTGTAAGTGATGGTAATCATCTTTCAGTTTTAGGATCTAGTAAAGTTAATGTTCCTAATGGTACTTTGGAATATGTATTTCATGTTCAAGGAATGCCCATCAACTCGCTTTCTATTTATCGTGCATGTCAAAAAGGTTATAAATATGAAGCTTGGCCTGATAAGTATGTGTTAAAATATATCAAACAAAACTTCAAAATTGTTTCTTCTAGTCATGTTGATCATAATGTTGGATTATATAAGTTTACTAGTTTTAATTCAAGTAAAAATTAACCATTTTATTCACATGTTTATCCCACTAATTAACTAATAAAATTATGGCATGATAGATTAGGACACTTGAATTTTGGAAAAATGCAAATGATGTCTAAAATGGTACATAGCTTACCTTCAATTTCGTCCACTAAAGGTGTTTGTGAAGTTTGTGTTCTTGGTAAACATTATAAGGAAATGTTTGGTAAAGGTAATTCTTGGCGTGCTAAAGAACCATTAAAACTAATTCATAGTGATATGTGTGGTCCTCTTAACACTCCTTTGTCTCATGCGGTCTTTTGTTTACTTGTATTGGTGATTCAAAATCGCAATTATTGGGTTTATATTTTGGAACATAAAAGTGAAACCTTTGGTATTTTTCAAAAATTTAAATCCATGGTTGAGTATGAATCTAGTAAAAGTATTAAGACTCTGAGAACTTATAATGGGATGGGATTCATTAAAAATGAATTTAATGCATATTTATCTAAGCATGGTATTTAACATCAAAAGATTGTTCCTTATACACCTCAACAAACAGGGTAGCTAAAAGAAAGAATAGAACTTTGGTTGAAATGGCTAGATGTATGATTTATTCTAAAGGATTACATAAAAAAAATTTGGTTGACTCTATTTGTTGTGATAACTATATCTTGAATAGAGTCCCTACTAAAGCAATTTTGCAGGTTACTCTTGAGGAAAATGGACAAGAAGAAAACCTTATATTAATAACTTTAAAGTATTTGTAAGTGAATGTTGAGCTCATGCCCTAGATGAAAAACATAAAAAGTTAGAACTCAAGTCTCACAAATGTATTTTCATTGGTTATTTTCATGATTCTAAAGCATAAAAGTTGTTTGATTCCTCTACCCAAGGTGTCATTATTAGGAGAGATGTTCACTTTGAAGAATATCTCCTCCTTCTAAGTTTGTTTGAACCTCATATTACTTTGAATTTACATTCACCTTCTATTACTCCTATTTATGTGACTCCTTCCTCTCCTTTTGTGCCTATTATTGATCCTAGCTCACCCTCTTCTTCAAGTACTCCACCTAAATTTTCTAAAGATACTAGTATGGTTCCTACCACTGCTTCTCTTCCTGTTTGGGCTTGAAAAACTCTTGAATACGCAAGTTTTGAGATTGTTCTTCCTTATGATACTCGTAGAACTAGATATTACTTTGCACTTATGACTAAATTCTTAACCATAGATGATCCATCTACCTATTTTCAAGCTAAAGATAAGCCTAAATGGGTGAAATCCATGCAAAATGAGTATGACTCTTTAATGAAGAACAAGACTTGGACTCTTGTTCCCCTTCCTCTTCGAAATAATTTAGTAGAATTTAGTTGGATGTAAGTTGATATATAAAACAAATTTTACTGCAGATAGACAGATTGAAAAACATAAATCTTGGCTAGTACCAAAATGATTCTCTCAACAAGAATATATAGATTATATTGAAACCTTTTCTCTAATTGCTAAAATGAACACAATAAGAACTATTCTTTCACTTGTTTCATCGTATCAATGGGAAACACACCAAATGGGTGTGAAGAGTGAATTTTTAAATGGTGATCTTAGTGAAGACATGTATATGAAACAAACCACTTGGATTTATTACTACTGAAACTTCAAGTTTGGTATGAAAATTGAACAAGTCTTTATATAGTCTAAGGAAGTACCTAGAGCTTGGTATCAAAAGATTGATGCTTATTTCTTAAAGAATGGTTTTAAGCGGTGTGTATTTGATCCAAATATGTATGCCAAGCACTCTGATGATGATGCTCTCATAATTGTACTTTATGTGGATGATATTATTATTACTAGCAACCATCTTACATTGATACAAGAAATGAACGATGATCTTAAAAGTGACGTTGAAATGACTGAATTAGGCCTATTACATTTTTTTTGGGTCTATATATTTGGCATATGGCAGATGTTATTTAACTCTCTCATCCTAAGTAGCATGACAAATGTGCTGGCTCTATTTCATATAAATGATTGTAAGTCGTCCCCTATACCATTTCAATCTGGTGTAAAGTTAACTATTGATTATGATACTCCTCTTGTTGATGTAACATTGTAGCATAAACTTGTGGGGAGTTTGATATATTTGAAACATAGTATACCATGTATCTCTTTTGCAATCGGCATGGTTTCTAGGTTTATGCAAAAGGCTCATGAAATTCATTGGACAACGGTAAAAAGGATTCTCAGATATTTACAGGGGACATTGCATTATGGTCTATTCTATTCTAGCAAAGTTATATTCTCACTCCTTGGTTATATAGATTATGGTTGCATAGGAGATACTTCATATAGAATATATATTGTAGGACATGTCTTTCAACTTGGTTCTGGTCCAATTTAATAGTTGCAAAGATGGACTCTATCAAGCTAGTTTTAGCCATTGCTGCAAGCAAGCACTGGGAGGTTCACCACATGGATGTCAAAAGTGCATTTCTTCATGGTGAGCTACAAGAACAGATATATATGCAGAAACCTAAAGGTTTCCAAGAGGATCCTTCCCTTGTATTTAGGTTAAAGAAGTCACTCTATGGCCTCAAGCAAGCCCCCAAGAGCTTGGTATGCCAAGATGAACAAATTTCTGCTTAACTTGGATTTGTTAGATGCAAGTCTGATCCTAATGTTTATTTGCACCATATTGGTGATGTATTGTAGGTCATAGTATTTTATGTTGATGACCTTTTGATTACAGGTAGCTGCACCAAAGAAATTGGGTCAATTAAACCATCTTTGCACAGTGAATTTTCAATGACTAATCTAGGCTTGTTGAAACAATTTCTTGGTTTGGAAATTGTTCAATATGAAGCACGGATCAAGGTGAGCCAACAAAAGTATGCTGCAAGACTGTTAATGAAGTTTAAAATGGGTGAATGTAAGGCAACCAAGTGCCCATTCCTTTTTGGTATCAAACTAGGTGAAGTTGGTGACTCTCCATTCGCGGATTCCTCATTGTATAGGAAGCTATTCAGGTTTTTGTTGTATCTTACTCATTCTATACCTGATTTATCATATGTTGTATGTGTTGTTTCTAGATATATGAAAAATCCTAATTATATACATTGGAAGGAAGCCAAGTGTTGATGTATTTGTAACTTCAGAATGTATTCACTTATATATTTCATATATTGTATTTGATTGGTACTTGATGTTCCTATCGAGAGATTCATTAATGTAATCAAGTCATGTAAAGTCATGGAGATTAACCCTCATTTGTCAGTCGGGGGAAAAGTCCCCATAGTTGTGGGGCACTAAGGTTATTAGACTCTCCTAGAGAAGTCGGCCCTGGTAAGTTATTGTCAAGTCGGAAACTAGTATAAATATAGAGTGATCCTCTCTATTTATCACACACACTCACCCAGCTATAGCGTATAGGTGAGAGAGAAGAAGCTCGCTCAAGTGAGAGAGAGAGAATAACTTTTGGAGATCATCTTTCTATCTTTGGGTTTTACTGTTGCCATTGGTGCTCATTCTATCTCTAAGGAAGTTGCGGGGTTTTTCCTTTATGGTTTCCCCGAGGATAAATCTTTGTGTCTATTGTCTCTTGTGATTGATTGTTGTGTGTGTTATTCTCTCAGATAATATCCTAAGATCATATTGCTTAAATGATAAAAATATAACATGGTATCAGAGCTAACCTAAGAAGAAGACACTGTGTAGCTGCAGAAGCTAGGGCTTCTTACTTGTTGGGTCTCTCTCCACAATCCTTCAGAAAAAGGAGGCTAGTCTAACTCTCCATTGAAGGGTGCATCTTTCTGTTGAAACAGAATTTGATTCTGAGCACTTTCAGTTTTTGACCTACCACTACATCGAGAAATTAGGGATTTTCACAGAAGTGGAATTGTTTAGTGATCCCAGGATAGGATTGATCTCCTCCTCAAAATCAAAGTTTAGAGACAAAAATAGAGGTTTTTGGTTGGTTAGAACTCCCAAAAATTCAAATCCTAATTTTCCCTAGAACCAGAAAACCAGCACTGCAGAAGATCAGCTCCAGATCTAGCTTTCAGCTTCTCAAATTGGTAAGATCTAAATATTTTGTATTTCCATTTGAGGTTCTCTGTTAAGATGTCTCATCACACCAAGCTTGATTAAAATCTTGAGGGAGTTGACAACTTTTGAGCTTGGAAGTATAGGATCTCCCTGGTCCTGGAAGAAAATGAGTTGGACTCTTACATCAGTGAAGAAGTTCCAGTTCCAGAGGGAGATGAGGCTAAGGCCTTAAACAAAAAGAAATTGGTCATGGATAAGAGGATTATTGTTGATTCAATCAAGGATCACCTCATACTACAGGTGTCCTCCCTAAAGACACCTAGAGAAATGTTTGATGCCTCGACCAAGCTATTTGAAGGGAAGAACATAAACTGGAAGATGACTTTGAAGAACCGGTTGAAGAATGTGAAGATACAGAATGCAAAGACCATACAATCATACTTTACAAGGGTCTCCTAGATCAAAGAACAACTTGAAGTAGTGGATGAATAAGTAGAGAATGTAGAAATTGTGATGACCACCTTGAATGGTCTCCCTAGGTATTGGAACTCCTTCATTCAAGGAATTTGTACTAGAAGAAAAATAATCACCTTCAGTAGACTATGGGAGGAATTCTCACAAGAAGAAGCTCGAATAGTAGCCCGAGAAGAAAAGATGGGAAGTGAAGATCAATCTCTTATAGTACACTCCAAGAAAAGCAGAATGGACTATCATCATCACAAAGGTAATCACTCTCACTAGAAATATAACCCTAGAAGATTTAACAGAGATCTATCTAGTATCAGATGCTTTACATGTGATGAGAAAGGACACATCTTTAGAAACTATCCCATAAACAAAGGTGGCTCTCAAAAGAAGAAGAACTACAAAAGAAGACATCATGCTCATGTTGCAGAGGATTATGAACCTTCCAAGAAGACAGTCAAACAAGAAATTGAATATTCTTCAAGTGATGAAGAGTATGTTTTGATTTCTTCCCTCATGGGAGCAATGATTGGCTCATCGAAAGTGGGGATTCCAAGCATATGACAGGATTCAAATAATACTTTGTGAAATTATCAGAACATGAGTCACCCCACAAGGTGAAACTTAGGGATGACTACCAGTATCCCATAAAAGGTAGTGGTGAATCCTCCTATAAGCTAGACTCTAGAAATTCTATGAAGATTAAGGATATATTGTTTGTACCAGGACTAAATAAGAACATCCTCTCCATCTCTACATTAGATGCAAAAGGAATGAGGGTTGCATTTGTAGATGGCCAAGTCCTTATGTGGCCAAAGGTAAAGACTATAGATGATGAAGTTGTGATTGGAGAGCAAGAGGGAGGATTATACAAGCTAATGGGACAACCAAAACAAGCATTGGTCCATGACTCAGTAGAGCCAAATGAACTTTGGCACAGAAAGCTTGCACATGTGCACTATAGAGCACTACCACTTGCAAGCAAAGATGTTGAAGGACTTCCAGAAATACAGGAAAAACATGAAGGTGTCTGTAAAGGATGTGCGAAAGGAAAGAACAAAAAGAAGACATTTCCAAGTAGCAAGAGCAAGGCAAAGGGAATCTTGGAAATCATCCACTCTAATGTATGCGGTCCAATGTCATCTAGTTCATTGAGTGGGTATGTATACTATGTTTCTTTCATTGATGATTTTTCTTGTAAGAAATGGATATACTTCTTGAAAAACAAAGATGAAGTATTCAGCAAGTTCAAAGAGTTCAAAGCCTTGATCGAGAACCACACAAAAAATAAAATCAAGACCTTTCGATCAGAAAATGGCGAAGAATTCACATCAAATGAATTCAAAGAATTATACAGAGACCAGGCGATTAAGAGGGATTTGACCACTCCATATAACCCACAACAGAATGGGGTTGCAAAAAGAAAGAATAGAATGATTATGGAAACTGCAAGGGCAATGCTTCATTATCGATATCTTCCCATGCATGTATGGGCAAAAGCTGCTAGAACAGCTGTGTATGTACAGAACCATACTCCACATAGAGTACTCAAGAACAAAACACCTGAAGAAGACGTCTCTGGAAAAAAACCAGAAGTCAATCATCTCAGAATATTTGGTTGTCCATTGTACATACACATTTCAAAAGAAAAGAGGAAAAAATTAGATCCTTCAGGAAAGAAGGGTATATTTGTGGGATATAGTGAAATATCGAAGGCTTACATAATATACTTCCCATGATTCAAGAATATCGACATCATCAAGGACGCAACATCTGATGAAGACTCAGCTTACAACAAATCCAAAAAGAAACTTACTGAAGACCCTGAAGAACCAGAAGCACCCAGGATTCAAGATACAACTATGAACGATGCAACTCAAGAAGAAGATCGAGAAATAGAAGAACCCTAGGAACCTGTATATCTACCCCAGGAGAAGAATGCTCACAAGAGGAAACCTGCATGGGTACGAGAGGCTATACAAGGTGTAGAAATATATGGGGCTCCAGAAGAAATGCACAGAGAGAGGAAGAGAACTAGGTCCTACTCCGGTTATGTAGCCCTATTATGTGACATCATTGATAAAGAACCTTCCAACTATGAAGAAGCGGCAAAGAAGAAAGAATGGAAGGATTATATGATTGAGGAGCATCAGTCGATCATGAAGAATGATGTCTGGCATGTTGTCCCAAGACCAGAGGGGAAGTCTGTAGTGACATCCAAGTGGATCTACAAGATCAAGCATGCTACAGATAGCAGCATAGAGAAATATAAAGCAAGATTTGTGGCTCATGGATTCTCCCAGAAAGAAGGAATAGATTATGAAGAGAATTTTGCACCTGTAGCCAGATACACTTCCATTAGATCAGTACTTTCTCTGGCTACAGTAATGAAATGGAAGATACACCTGATGGATGTCAAGACGACTTTCTTGAACGGTGTAGTAGAAGAGGAAGTGTATGTGGAGCAGCCACTCGGTTTTGAGACACATGACAGGGAGACTCATGTGTGTAAATTGAAGAAATCCCTGTACGGTTTGAAATAGGCACCCAGGACATGGTATGGCAGGATTGACAGCTTCCTGACTAGTTTGGGATTTACCAAAAGTAAAGAGGATTCCAACCTTTACCACAAGGTTGAAGAAGGGAACTGAGTGATACTCCTACTATATGTAGATGACCTGTTTGTAACAAGTGAGGATGGGTTGATTGCTAACATGAAGAGGAATCTTGATGCCGAGTTTGAGATGAAAGACTTGGGTATGATGCACTACTTTCTAGGCATGGAGGTGTGGTAGAGTGCAGATAGAATCTCCCTGTGACAAGGGAAGTATGCAGTAGAGATCCTGAAGAGGTTCAGGATGATGGGTTGCAAGGCCATGACCACACCTATGGCATCAAACCTGAAGTTATTGAGTGATGCTTCATCAGATTCAGTTGATGCTACGATGTATCATTAGATGATTGGGTCCTTGATGTACCTGACAAATACGAGACCAGATATTTGCATTGTTGTGAACACATTGAGCCAGTTCCTAATGGATCCTAGACATGTTCACCTTATTGTTGCAAAGCATATTCTAAGGTACCTTAAGGGTATAGTTGATTATGGGCTCAAGTATGAGGTGAATCATAAGATTAACATGAAAGGGTATGTAGATTCGGATTGGGCAGGTAGTGCCATTGATAGAAAGAGAACTTCGGGGTGTTGCTTCAGTATGGGATCAGGTGTGATCTCTTGGTTTAGCAAGAAACAATCCTGCATGGCACTAAGTACAGTAGAAGCAGAGTATGTCGCAGCTTGTTCGGCTAGTTGTGAGGTAGTATGGCTAAGGAAGCTACTGTCTGATTTGTTTGATCTCCAATTGGATGCTACTTGTATATATTGCAACAACCAGAGTTGTGTGAAGTTGTCAGAGAACCCGATGTTCCATGACAAGTCGAAGTATATCGAGATCAAATATCACTATATCAGGGATATGGTGCAAAGAGGAGCACTGAAGCTCCAATATGTTGCGACGGATGAACAGATAGTTGATGTGTTGACCAAGCCATTAGCCAGAGTGAAGTTTGAGTACTTCAGGGAAAAGCTTGGTGTTCTCTAGATCAAGGTTCCTTCCAAGGGGAAGTGATGAGTCTGTGAGACTTTCTGACATGGTGGTAGGATTGGTTCCTCCCATGGTCAGATATAAGTGATGTGCCTTTCTGACATGGTGGTAGGATTGGTTCCTCCCATTGTCATATATAAGTGTTGTTCCTTTCTGACATGCTAGTAGGATTGGTTCCTCCCATGGTCAAATGTAATTGCTGGGCCTTTCTGACATGGTGGCAGGTTGGGCCTCCCATGGTCGGATTCAAGTGTTGAGTACTGCATCCAGTATGAAAAAGGGCTGGATCTGTAGTGGAAATCCTTGTAGAGGTAAGGTATTTCATCTAGTATGAAAAATGACTGGCTCTGTAGTGGAAATCCTTGCAGAGGAAAGGTACTGCATCTAGTATGAAAAAGGACTGGCTCTGTAGTGGAAATCCTTGTAGAGGCAAGGTACTGCATCCAGTATGAAAAAGGACTGGCTCTGTAGTGGAAATCCTTGTAGAGGTAAGGTACTGCATCCAGTATGAAAAAGGACTGGCTCTGCAGTGGAAATCCTTATAGAGGCAAGGTACTACATCCAGTATGAAAAAGGACTAGCTTTGTAGTGGAAATCCTTGCAGAGGCAAGGTACTACATCCAGTATGAAAAAGGACTAGCTCTGTAGTGGAAATCCTTACAGAGGCAAGGTACTACATCTAGTATGAAAAAGGACTGGCTCTATAGTGGAAATCCTTGCAGATGCAAGGTGTTGCATCCAGTATGAAAAAGGACTGGATCTGTAGGCGAAATCCTTGCAAGAGGCAAGGTGCTACATCTAGTATGAAAAAGGACTAGCTCTGTAGGGGAAATCCTTGCAAGAGGCAAGGTGCTACATCCAGCATGAAAAAGGACTGGCTCTGTAGGGGAAATCCTTGTAAGAGGTAAGGTGTTGCATCCAGTACGAAAAAGGACTGGATCTGTAGGGGAAATCATTTCAAGAGGAAAGGTGTTGCATCCAGTATGGAAAAGGACTGGCTCTGTAGGGGAAATCCTTGCAAGAGGCAAGGTGCTGCATCCAATATGAAAAAGGACTGGCTATGTAGGGGAAGTCCTTACAAAGGCAAGGCAGTACATCCAGCATGAAAAAAGGGTTGGCTCTGTTGATCAAGATCTACATGGAGGATAGGTCTACAACCAGCATGAAAAAGGGCTGGCTCTGTAGAACTTCCTGTGATGAGAATAATTGAGAGATAGCACCATTTGATCAAGATAGCGGAAGCAGTGATGATCTAGCTTTGATGATGATCTAGTGATGATCCAGCTTTGATGATGATCTAGTGATGATCTTTCTTTGATGATAATCCAGAGAAGAAGACTTGTGATAATGAATTGTGTCAAGAGAATACCTTCCTAGTTAAGAGGGAGTGTTGATGTATTTGTAACTTTGGAATGTATTCACTTATATATTTCATATATTGTATTTGATTGGTCTCCGATGTTCCTATCGGGAGATTCATTATTGTAATCAATTCATGTAAATTCATGGATAGTAACCCTCCTTTGTAAGTCAAGGGAATTCCCACAGTTTTGGAGCACTAGGGTTATTAGACTCTCCTAGAGAAGTCGGCCCTGGTAAGTTATTGTCAAGTCAAAAACTAGTATAAATAGAGAGTAAGCCTCTCTATTTATCACACACACTCACCCAGCTATAGTGCATAGGTGAGACAGAAGAAGCTTGCTCAAGTGAGAGAGAGAACAATTGTTGGAGATCATCTTTCTGTCTTTGGGTTTTTCTGCTGCCATTGGTGCTCATTCTATCTCTAAGGAAGTTGTGGAGTTTTTCTTTAATGGTTTCCCCGAGGATAAATCTTTGTGCCTATTGTCTCTTGTGATTGATTGTTGTGCATTTTTTTCTATCAGATAAGATCCTAAGATCATATTTCTTAAATGATAAAAATCTAATACCAGGAGGATCATTCAGTATGTACAAGGCACCAGGAACTTCAGGGTAGACTATGCTACCAGTTCTCCACTAGAACTAGTTGAATTTTATGATTCTGATTGGGTTGGAGATCCCAATGACAGGAAGTACACTTCAGGTTATGTATTCATGCTTTCCAATGTTCCCATATGCTGGAGAAGCAAGAAACAGCACACTATTTCTCTTTATTCACCTAAGGCCGAGTACAAAGGAGTAGTGAATGCAGTTGCACAATGTGTGTGGTTGCAAGGCATTCTTCGGGAAGTTGATGTTGCATTTAATTCACACACTGTAATTTGGTGTGACAATCAAAGTGCAATAAATATTTTCATAGATCTAGTACAGAGATAGAGGACAAAACACATTGAGATTCACATGCACTACATCTAGAGCTTGGTGCATGATCAGGTGATAGCCTTGCAGTATTTCCCTTCTGCTGAGCAAACTGCCGATATTTTCACCAACTGATTCATAAAGAAGACCTTCACTTACCTTATATAATTTCTTGGGTGAGTGATGCATGGTGATGGATTCCATTCACCTTCAGAATTTTGGCTCCATGTCCATTTTTTAGGAGAGGTTTTGTTCCCATGTGGTTTTCCTCTTTTCCTTGCTTTCATGGACAAATAAAATTTTATGTTTTATGAGGTGACTTGAGCCTTTGTTTCCAAGGCTTCCATGATATTTTTGGATAATATGTACTAATTCAATCTTAAGTGGGGTTTTTAGATCATTAATCCTTCCTTAGTACCATAGTTTAGACCTTAGACTATTTCATTTGATTTTATGCATTGATATCTATGGTTTAGACTTAGGGAAAGTGGTCTAGAAAGTTAAATGGTTATTTTGGCACATTCACACACACACACACACCAGTGCTCTATCTTGGTCAACCTCAAAAATGTTATCCCTCATTAATTACCCTTGGTCTCTTGGAGTGCTTCCCTTCCTCTTTTTCAGGAATTTGGTTTGACTAGGGGCATTAGTGATGTTTTTATACCATTTTGTCCCCTCTTGTGCATTTATTGTTCACCTTAAGCCACTCCCACACCTTTGTTTGCTCACCCACGCTTTTCATAGACCCATTTATGCTCCCACATGCCATACCAACGTTCACACCATGTTTCGTGACTATTTTTGGTGATTCGAGAGCTAATTCATCCACCTAGGGAGGATGGAGGTCAAATCTAGAGATGACACATGCACACTCCCAAATGGCTTCCTAAGCTTCACGATTTTTCCAAAATGTAATATATATATGTTCTAAACATACTTACATTTTAGACAATGTTAATAATATCCACTATTGACTTCATGTGTGAATGCAATTTTAGTCTTTTTAACTAATTTGTGCTTGTTTTGTAAACTAGAGTGAATTGTGAGAGTTATTTGGCTTCTAGATCCAGCTGTGAATCAATTCTCACACAATGTGGAATTTTCCTATTTAAGGGATCCTTTCCTCTCTCATTTGTGTTGGTTGCTTCATAAATTATTGTAATACTTATTTAATCTTTGTTATAATAAAGAATAAAATCTTTGGAGGTCAAGTGGATTAGTCTCTCATTGGGTGGAATGATGTTAATCTTCTTAAGCTCATAAGTTGGAGGTAATAGTGTATGTTTTCTTTGCAATATCATGTATTGTTAGGCCATAGGAAAGGGATTGTTTCCTTATTGGATAAAGGTGATTGTTAGTTAATTTCTACTTCACTTTCATAGTTATTTTGTTTTAAAGATAATTATTTGTGTGCACCTTACCTTTGTCTGGATTGTGTAGGTCTCGTCTATTTTTTGTAGGATACACTCAGGAAAGAAGGAAAGGAGAGACTCGTCTTCCCCTTTGATATTATACATTATTTTCTTTAACTCATCAAGCAAGTGGTGGTTTATTAATTTCATCCTCCCCGTCTTGGTGATCATTCTCATTGAAGCAAAATTCCTCATGGCTCTATGAATCCATTGCCCATCTGAAAAGGGGCACTCTAATATTCTTCTCTCTTGCAAATTTCCTCTTTATAAAAAATCCCATATTCTTTATTTTTGCTTCTTACATGCTTGTGAATTCTTAGCTCCATAGCTTAATAACTCATATTTTAATATCTAGTTTTGCATACATAAATAGCTAGTAGTTTTAGTGTTCAAATTTTTAGCTGGATCTTGTTCATTTCATGTCTTTAAGCACATGCATGTGAAATTATATCATTTAGAACTTAGATGCATGTTTATTTTAAGAATGGGAAGTTATATTTTTTACATATTTGAGCACTACAACTCATTTCCCACTATCTAAATAGTCCTTGGATTACAAGGAAACCTCACTTAGATCCTTATTTATTCTCCATACTAACCCCTATAACAATTGGTCTTAGTTGTGTTTTGATTCTACAGGTGAAGGCCATCATCCAAAGTAACAAACATGGATTTCCTCTAACATTTTCTATTGTTGTCCCAAAATTTTCATTCAATGATTCTTGGGCAGTGAACATGTAGTCCTCAATGGAAGCAATATAATCCACATTGTAAAACCTTGGTTGTTGGCCATAAATATCAGTAGTAAGCATCTAAGGCAGCTTCAAAAGATACTAGCAACTTAGTCAAACTTTGTGAATTTAATCACTAAGTTTATCGCTTCCTCCTTTTCTTTCCATGTCAATTTTGTATTTGTCCATTGCATACATGCACAGATTCACCTATTAACTTAAGCATCATGCTAGTTTAGTTTCAAGTTTTGTTTTATTTTGTTTTGAGTAGTAATTACATCACATATATTTTTAGTTGGATAAAAAAAAACCATTACATGCTAGGATACTCTACTTATTTTATTCATGCATGTTGTAATATTGTGATTAATTTTCCCAAAGTAATATTTTGAGCAATTCATGTTAACTTAAATTAATTTTCCCAATAAATGTATTCCAGCATCTATAAAGATCCACAGGAGATTTTCATTTCATGGGAAAAATCTATGGTTAGGGACCATATTAAGTAGTGAGTATTGATCGAGACTCATTAGGATACACCCTCATTTGGTGTATTGCATTGGACACCTCCTGTAACTACATTCTAGCATCCCTTTCCGTGTAGTACCACATTTGACATAACTAAACCCAAACTCATTTCCATGCACCTTGTGTATATCAGAAACTCCCATTTTCCCTTTAATAATCCAATAATAACAAGCGGTAGATCCTTGCATAAAGAAAGTTCACAATTCAATGCCTCACTTTTGCTTTTTGTTCCTCCTTTTAACAAGAAAGTCAATTCTCGCTCTAGCAAGTTCACAATTTGACTATGCTTATGCTTTCTAGTAATTAGATCATTTTTAATTTCTACTGGTAAATTAATCCATAGTTTTTGTTATGAGGTACTTCAAGTTCCGAATTCATATCTCTTTTATCCAATGGATAAGTAATTGAACTTTATTATATACATGATGTAGGCTTTGATTTACTTGATCTTGTGATTATGCATTTGATTGATTTGTCAGATATACTACTAGATTAATTTCTCAGTTTTCATTAACTCCTAAGTCACTTTTTCCAAAGTGACCATCCTTAGATTTCTTAGGGTCTACCTCCCTTGTATTTGTATAGGAATTGGCCTAAATATAGTAGTCAAGTGTTGTGGTGGCAGTTTCACCCAACTTGTTGACTTGCCCCCAAATCCTCTCTCGGTGATTTGAGATTTTTCTCACGTTCATGTGCAAATCTAGGCAGCAAAAAACAGTCACTTCCACATTGAATGTTTCTTTGTAATTTCCAAAATTTGTTTCCAATAATAGAAATTTCCTCCAATTTAGAGGTTTCAAATAGGAGGCATTTCTAGTCACCGAAAATGCCTCTAGTAAAAAGCACTCCCAATTGGAGTTGTTTCAAGGTTGGTTTGGCATATCTATGCATCCAAAACATCTCCAATTTAAGTGTGGCATCTATTACAAGAATTCCCAATAACAATGGTTGATATAAATTCCATTTAGTTACATATGTACCTATTTTGTTGGAAATATTGTTGTTATTGATATCAAAAGAAAGGGGAGACCACATATGTCCAAGAAAGATAAATATTGTTTAATGTATTTATGTCCCTCCATGTCAAATATGAGTAATGATGATTCCCAAGTAAATATATTTATGTACACCCCACTTTCCCATTTGTGGAGGCAAGAAAACCAAAGGAACATGAAGAAACTACACAATGGGACCAATTTGTAAGAAAATGACACCTTGAAATAATGAGGATTAAAGATAGCCATTCCAATGGAAAAGGGAATGTTGGAGCATGATTGTTATTATACCAAAACCTACAAGTGTTAATCTCCACCACAATCGCCAAAGTTAGGATCCACGAGAGGGAGTTAACCCATGTAGTAAAACTCGTGGGGAGCGTGTTATATAAAAAAATATAACATAATACAATATATATATATATAGAAATCGAAATCAAAATCATGATAATAATAACAANATTGTATTATGTTATATTTTTTTATATAACATTGCCTTCCCCTTAAGGGAAGCTTTGTCCTCAAAGCTTATTGAAGACAAGGCTTACGTCTGATTTATTCCTTGTAATCTCATCTCTTGATCTTTTGTGTTAGTAACTACAACACTTGATGAAACAAAATGATACAAGTTATGAATTCCGAAGAAAAAATGTTGCATCGCTTGTGAAGTGGTCCATCCAAGATCTATCTTCACTGGAGTTGTTTGTTGATGGTTTTGTTGGATGGAACTTCTTGTTTTCTGCTTAGTTTGTTGATTTGTATTTTTCTGTTATGAAATCATAACTCATTTTTTTATGTTCATTTTGACCCCATCGTTGGTAAAATGAGTCTTATAATTTGGGTGTCGGTAAGGATTTCTTGTTGTTTGTTTTTTCACTAGATTGGATTCTTTTTGAACTATGACAAGGACTAGATTTGTATTTGCTTCTTTTTCTAATGAATACTTATCATTCTTAAGGTTCCTTATCATTTCATCTTGCACTTTCTCATCATATTTAAGCTTCGGAATATGATCTATTAGACCTTGTTTACGCTTCTTAAGGTGATTATTCTCTTCGATATTTTATAATAGTTTATTCTGGAGATCTTGATTCTCCTCTTCTAGATTTTGATTGTATTGTGCCTTATCCTTTGCCTTCTTTATTTGAAGAAGCAACTTCCGATTATGATCTCTTAGATGACACGTCTCTTCTTCTTTGTCCATGATGACTTTATCAAATTCATTATGCATCTTCTGTATCGATTTCTGATCTTCTTGTGAAAGCACCTTCGAGATGTCTTTAAAGTATTTAGTCGAAACAACTCCTGGACTTGACTTCATTGTAACATCCTGGAATGTGTCTTTCTTCTTTTTGTAATGAAATGCCAAGAACCTTTTCCTTGTGTTGAACATGAAGGTACCCAGTGTATCTAATCAACATGACCCTAGAATCATATCAACATTGTCTTGCTCCAATGATACCACTGAAACAATACCGAATTGGGTTAGGACCTTGTAATCATCAACATATAGTTGTAGGTTCTTAAGCTCAAATTTTTCATCAGAAATAATCGTGTTATTGTCAGTTATATCTGACTCTAAAAGCATTAATTGGTTTTCTAGGTCAACATTTAACAATTCTTCTTGGTTGTCGAGTAAATAGCAATGCCAACAAACTTCTCTTGAATAATCCCATAAATTTTTAATATGGGATATTCATTTTTTTTTAAAGTTTGTGGGAATCTTCCTTGGTTTTCATCATGAGACTCCATTTTATTATGCTTCTTATCCCAAGCTATATCAAAGAAAGACATATTTTATCTTATATAGTAAACTATACTCTTCAATAATTAATTTTTCCCTATAATATTTCTTGTATATTAAATGTAGATTGGGTGGTTGGTAGGAGTGATTGTTACCCTTCCCAGCCGAGTTCAAATCTTGATATCTTGTTTTATACCTTTCACTTTTATATAAAATCTCTTTTTATCTCACTTGATGTAAAAAGATCTAATATAAAAATTTCCAATTATTTTCCCACTTTTAACTAAATAGCACATTCATTAATAAAGCAGTAAGCCTCATGTGTGGTTTTTTTGTTTTCACTTTTCCCTTTTTCTTTTCTTTTACTTTCCTTTTTATTCTTTTTCTCCCTTTTTAATATATTTTCTCTCTTTTTTTAGTAAGGTCAAAGACCTAATTAATTAAAAAACTATGAAATAGATAAGACAATGTCCCAAAATTCTAGCCAAAGGAAAACAGAAAAGCCCAAGAAGGGGCTCTGATACCACTGTAACGGTAAAAATCCGTTTATTGGAGCTTCTTGAACTTCCACTTTCGAAAATACAAATAATCTATGAATATATATAAGTTGATAAAATAAGATATGATATTTTACAAGATAGACTTAACACCCAAATTATAAGACTCATTTTCACAAGACAGGGTCAAAATGAACATAAACAAAGGAGTTATGATTTCAGAATAGAAAGAACACAAAATCAACAAACTAAGCAGAAAACAAGAAGTTCCATCCAACAAAACCATCAACATGATAGTTTTTCTTTAGATCTGATTAGATTATCTAGTATCTCTATCTGAAAGAATAACAAGTACATCAAGATGCATAAGATATAAAAGATACACAAGACACAAATATTTTCACCAGGGAAACCATAAAGGAGAAAACCCTGCAAACTTCTTTAGAATAGNTCTCTCTCTCTCTCTCTCTCTCTCTCTCTCTCTCTCTCTCTCTCTCTCTCTCTCTCTCATGCAAACTTGAGAGTGTGTGGTGTTTATAAATGAGGGAGAGCGCCTCCGTATTTATACCCTTTCAAGTCACTGGCCAAACATAAGACTGGGGCCCACATGTCTTCCCTAAAGGGCTGACTCTTCCCAGAGAGGATCCAAATACACATTACATGATGTTACATTAGGGACTATTGCCTCAACTTATAATGGAGGTTGTACCTCAAGGTATAGACACAATTAATACATCCAACAAGGGGGCCCAAACACATCCCCAATGGGGTTACAACAACATACAATGATAATATACATCAGAATATCTTCCAAATTTACAAATACATCAACACTCCCTCTTAAATAGGAAGGTATTCTCTCTCTTCACAGTCATCAGCACATCTGGTCATGTCTTCATCACAGAGTCATCATCATGGAGTCATAGAGTCGTCATCATAGTTGTTTCCATCATCATCTTATTATTTGATCATCCTACCATACTATCTGTCATCAGGAGTTTCTACAGATCCAGCCCCTTTTCATATTGGATGTAGGCCTATTCCTTTGCCAGGTATTCATCACATCTCGATCAATTCGTCACGTAGGAACTGTACAGGAACTTCTTTACATTTCCACAGAAATAACCTGCGTCGTCTACCTTCTTCTCGTCGTATCCAAATCATCTCTTTTGTCCTGCACAAGACAAAACAAAACAAACAAAGAATCCATGGTCGACCTATGTTCTATCAGAGAACCTCATAGGTCCACCTCTCGTGCTTCATGACCTTATCAATATTAACATGGGAACACACATATATGGATATATATGTAAGGACTGATTACGACCCAACAACCTGTTGTACTAGGGTCTTTTACGTTCTAGGTCAACCTCAAGGGATTACATCTTAACAACCTGTGTCCAGGATCTTTTCCATTCAGATAACCTTCAGGGTGTATTACATCTGAGTAACCTGCGTACCACGCCAGGTCTCACTTTTACACTCAGAAAACCCACGGGGCGTATTACATCTGAATAACCTATGTACCACGTTAGGTCTCATTTTTACATTCGGATAACCCATCACAGGACTGATTGCGTCCAAGGATAAACTACGAGCTTTTCCAGGACTGATTACATTTGAGGACAACCTACAGAACTGATTATGTTCGAGCATCCTGTTGCACCAATATTTTCCCACTCGGACAACCTGTTTCATTTCCCATGTGAGATATTATGCTTCAGTAACATATCAGGACCAATTACATCCAAGGATAACCTATGAGCTTCGCCAAGACTGATTACATCCAAGGAAAACCTACAATACTTATTACATCTAAGAAACCTATGAGCTTCGCTAATATTTTACGCTCAGAAAACCTGTCTCTCTAGCTATGCTAGAACACATCAGTCCCTCTTTCGAGGGATCTCAATCTAGATCACATCAATTCTTTCTCTGAAGTACTCAAACTTCACTCTCGCAAGAGGCTTGTTCAACACATCGGTTATCTGCTCCTCTGTTTCCACGTACTGGAGATTCACTGCTCCTCTCTGCACCATATCCCTAATATAGTGGAACTTGATATCGGTGTGCTTCAACTTGTCATGGAACACGGGATTTTCCAACATCTTCACGCAACTCTGATTATCGCGGAAGATACAAGTCACATCCAACTGGAGAAAACAATTCAAACAGTAGCTTTCGAAGCCACACTTCCTCGTAACTAGCCGAGAAAGAGGCAACATACTATGCGTTGGATGTACTCAGTGCCAACATGATTGCTTCCTGCTGAACTAGGGGATCATGCCATATCCCAAACTAAAGAAGCAACCTAAGGTGCTCTTCCTTTCAATGGCACTACCTTCCCAATCTGAATCAACATAACCATGTAGGTTAATCTTCTGATTCACATCATATTTGAGCCCATAATCCATTGTACCTTTTAGGTACCTCAGCATATGCTTTGCAGCTATTAGGTGAACATGTCTTAGATTCATTAGGAATTGGTTCAGGGTGTTCATCACAAAGCATATGTCTCGTCTTGTATTCATCATATACATCAATGATCCAATCATCTGACAATACATCGTGGCATCAACCTTCTCAGATGAAGAATCACTCAGAAGCTTCAAGTTGGATGTCGTAGGTGTGGCCATTGCCTTGCATTCCATCATTCTGAATCTCTTCAGAATCTCTAATGCATATTTTCCTTGACCAAGGAAGATCCCATCTACACTTTGCCACACCTGCATGCCTAAGAAGTAGTGCATAATACCTAGGTATTTCATATCGAACTCTGTAGCAAGTCTCCTCTTAGCATCTGTGATGAGTTCCTCTTCACTTGTTAGAAACAAGTCATCGACATATAGCAGGAGTATCACTGGTATTCTGTCTTCCACCTTGAAGTAGAGGTTGGAATCTGCTTTACTCTTGGTAAATCAAAAGCTCATCAGGAATTTATCCATCATGTTGTGCCATGTCCTCGGTGCTTGTTTCAATCCATACAAGGCCTTCTTCAATTTGCAGACATGGGTCTTCCTATCATGTGTCTCGAATCCTAGTGGTTGTTCCACATACACTTCCTCCTCGACTACACCATTCAAGAAAGTTGTCTTGACATCCATCTAGTGTATTTTCCATTTCATAACTACTGCCAAAGCAAGTATGGTCCTAATATAAGTGTACCTTTCCATGGGTGCAAATATCTCTTCGTAGTCTATGCTTTATTTCTGTGAGAAGCCTCGTGCTATGAATCTCTCATTATACTTCTTGATGTTGCCATCTGCAACATGCTTGATCTTGTAGATCCACTTCAAAGTCACGACAGACTTCTTCTTTGGTCTTGGAACAATCTCCCATACATCATTCTTCATGATTGGTTGATATTCCTCAATCATCGCATCCTTCCATTCTTTATTTTTTGTAGCCTCTTCATAGGTGGAAGGTTCTTTATCAATGATGTCACACAACATGGCCACATAGCTATTGTAGGTATTTTCCCTCTTTCTCTCTCTATGTATTCCCTCTGGAGTGCCATACCTTTCAGCTTATCATAAGAGCTCGTATGCTCATGTTGGTTTCCTCTTGTGGGAGTCCTTCTCAAGGAATGTCTCTACCAGCTCGTGTGGTTCTATCATGTTGTGATCTTCATGGTCCTCTAGAATTGCTTCTCCAATTTCCATATCTCGGCCTCTTGTCTCTTCAGGTTCCTCGACCTCCTGGATGGGTGTCCTCCTGGATCTGAAGTATGTTGAGTCTTCATCAAAGGTTACATCTCTATTGATGTCGATCTTCTTGAATCCTGGGAAATATATTTGGTAGGCCTTTGATGTATCACTTTATCCTATGAAGATACTCTTCCTCCCAGAAGGTTAGAACTTGGTCCTTTTCTCCTTTGGGATATGTATGTACATCGAGCAGCCAAATATTCTCAGATTGTTGACTTCTGGTTTCTCTTCTAAGAAAGCCTCTTCAGGAGTCTTATTATCAAGTACTCTATGAGGAGTACAGTTTTGTACATACACCTCTATTCTTGTTGCCTCTGCCCAAAGGTGCATATGAAGATCCTAATCATGCAGCATAGCTCTTGCTACCTCCATGATGGTTTAGTTCTTTCATTCTGCAACCCCATTCTATTAAGGATTGTATGGAGTGCTCAACTCCCTCTTAATCCTAGACTCTCGGAAGAGTTCCTTGAATTCTTCTTAATTGATCTCTCTACCATTATCTGACCATAGAGTCTTGATATTCCTATCTGTTTGGTTCTCGACCAAGGATTTATATTCCTTGAACTTACTAAAAAATTCATTTTTCCCTTTAAAGAAATATATCCAAGTGTTACGTGAGAAATCATCTATAAAGCAAACATAGTACACATACCCACTTAATGAACTAGAGGACATAGGTCCACATACATTTGAGTGTACAATCTCCATTATTCCTTTAGCCTTGCTCTCACTGCAAGGAAATGTCTTCTTCGTGTTCTTTCCTTGTGCACATCCTTTGCAAATTCCTTCATGCTTTTCCTAGATCTATGGCAATCCTAAGACTACTTTGCTTTCCATCGATAGTGCCCTGTAGTGCACATGTGCAATCCTTCTGTTCCTTAGTTCACTTGATTCAATCGACTCATGAACTAGTGCTTGTTCAGGATATCCCTTCAACTTGTACAAGCCTTTGTCTTCTTCTCCAATAATTGTTGCATATTCTATTATCTTTCCTCTGGGCCACATTAGAACTTGGCCATCGACAAAAGAAACCCTAATCCCTTTTGCATCTAGTGCACAAATGGAGAGAAGATTCTTCTTCAATCCTGGAACATATAGAACATCATTTATCTTCAAGTATTTCCCAGAGTCAAGCTTGTATGAAGCTCTTCCACTCCCTTTTATAGGGTATTGATATTCATCCGACAAGTTTCACCTTGTGAGGTGATTTATGTTCAGACATATTAATGGATCATTCCTTGTATCCCATCATATGTTTAGAAGCTCCACTATCCATGAGACAATCATTGCTTACGTGTGAGATAGTGCTAGTAAGTGTTGATATTAGCACATACTCTTCATATAAATCATCCTTCTCTCTTATGAATATTTTGTTTGTTGTTTCATCATCTTCGGCAACATGAGCATGGTGTCTCCTTTTGCTGATGAAACAATCTCTTGCAAAGTGTCCCTTTTCATCACAAGTATAGCATCGAACATTTGAAGTATCTCTTTTGGTCTTCTTCGATTTCTTGTCCTTCCTCTTCTTCTGATGAAAGTTATCCTTCTTCTTGAAGTTCTTCTTGGTGTAAACTATGAGAGCTTGATCATCGGTTGATCCCATCTTTTCTTCTCTTATCACAAGTTTAGATTCTTCTTGTGCACATTCTTCTCAAAGTCTGTTGAAAGAGATCAGCCTCCTTTTTGCACAAATCACTTGAATGAATGAGTCCCATGATCTAGGGATACCATTCAAGGTAGTCATTACAATCTCTCCTTCTTCGACATTTTCTTCAAACACTTCAAGTTGTTCTTTGATTTGAGCAACCCTTGTGAAGTAAGACTATATAGTCTCTGAGTTCTGTATCTTCACACTCTTCAATTGGTTCCTCAAAGTCATTTTCTGGTTGATGTTATTTTGTTCAAACATCTTTGTGAAAGAATCATACACTTCTTTCGGTGTCTTGAATGAAGACACATAGGGGATGAGGTGATCCTTAATAGAATCTACAATTATTCTCTTAATCCTATCCATGCTTCTCTTATGCGCAGCCTTAGCCTCATCTCCCTCTGGTTTTGGAACTTCTCCATTGATGAACTGATCCAAATCACTCTCTTCAAGGATCAGGGAGATTTTGTACTTCCATGCTCGAAATTTATCAGCCCCTTCAAGCTTGTCCTCAAGCTGAGTAGGATGATTCATCTTTTCAAATGAAAACCTCAAATGGAAATAGCAAATATTTAGATCTTACCGATTTGAGGAGTCCGGCCTGGTTCTGGAGCTGGATGACCTAGGGTTTGTTAGAGAAACCTTGATTTTTCAAAATTGGAGTTTGGCAATTCTATTTGGATAGAAAGATGTGCCTCCTTGAGGCGATTTTCTCAGCTAGGTCACTTTATGAAAGTTGAGGTGGGAAGCCTCCAAAACTTGATGCCCTAGTTCCTCCCGGCAATAGTGACACGGTCAAAAATGAAACTTATCCAATCCAAAAAATGTCTCCACCAAAATATGCGCCCTACTAAGGCGAGTTATCCTAGCCCTCTTTTCTTGATGATTTGTGGAGAGAACACCTTGAACTAGGAATCCCTAGTTTCCGCAGCTGCACAATGCCTTCTTTCAGAGAAGCTCTGATACCATGTTAGTTTTTCTTTAGATTTGATTAGATTATCTAGGATCTCTATCTGAAATAATAACAAGTACAACAAGATGCATAATATATAAAAGATACACGAGACACAGATTTTCACCAGGGAAACCATAAAGGAGAAAACCTCACAAACTTCTTCAAAATAGTAAGATGATCAAAAGCGGTAATAAGAAGTATTCAGCAACTATTTGTCTCTCCTCCCTTTTATCTCTCTCTCTCTCTCTCATGTGAACTTGAGAGTGTGTGGTGTGTATAAATGAGGGAGAGCGCCTCCCTATTTATACCCTTTCAAGTCACTGACCAAATGTCAAAACCCCAAATTTTCCGAAAAATTTAAAAATTTTAAAAGCATGTAATTTTCATAAATGCAGTAAACTAATTATTTAATTAGTTATATGTTTACTAAATTCGTCATCTGAGTTATCTATTTGATCATGTATATTTGATAGAACAGTTCTTTTCAGTTTACTGACTTGTTTTCTCTTTGCGACCACAAGGTGGGACTGTCATGAAAACTGGGCTTACTTAGCTTTTGAGCTAATGCATAAAGTTTTCCTGTTCTTACAGACTATAGGTAAGAAGTTCGGGTGCTTCTTATCATTAATTTTAAAGCAGTCAGATAAGTTCGTTGCTCAAAATAACTCAGTAAAGAATATAATGCTAAACAAATTCCCAAGCTTATTGAGGTAAACTCATTAACTGTCTTTCTTTCTAGTAGTTGTAAAATTATAGTTCTTAAAGATTACTGAACTATCTGATATCTAGTATAGTCGTCAAGGGTCAAAATGCCTTAACTAAATATTTGCAAACAGAGTAAGAACAACAGAGTTATGAGATCAATGGTTCACTTTCAAAAGCGCACAATTACATTTACATCGTAATGTATATTAATAAGGGGTTTACGTATTACTGTTTCCATTTTCAACTTTTGAAGTTTAAGGGGTTTACATCTTTATTTTAAGCTGCTCTTTGAGAAAGATATACTCATGCTGATGTACAAAGTTTTATTTACACATCAACTGTTCCAAAGCATAACTAAACCTTATCTTTAGTCAGATAGATAACCTACTGTAAACATGTTTTATCCTATTTCTTCATATATATAAAAAGGGACCTGTCCTTAATGGACTACTATCCTTAAAAGAATGCATAACATAATAGTTTTATGGACTAACCTTTATGTTGGTGAATCTTTGGTAAAAGAGATTAGTGGCTTAACCCTTGTATGTTACAATTTCTTGGTTAAGAACATTTATTCCAGGCAATGCATTCATCAAAATAATTGTTATTATTTTCTTTTGTATTTATTTACCAAACTTTTATTACTTAGATAAATACAACAAGACCACTGGGATTAACATTATTAATAGGATACTTGCCATAGTTGATTTTACAAACCTCCTTAATATCAACCATTAGTATATTTTTATAATAAAAATATAGATGTTGGTTGAATATTTGTGTAAGCATTATTCTTACTTAACATATGTGTTATTATATCCTTCTACAACAATGTTACAAAACTTATTTTTATCAAGGTTGTAACTGTTTCATGAAAGAATAATTATACACCTGGATGGAGAGGTCATGAAAAAGAACCATGACATTACAAGTTTGTGGTTTTTAACCCTTAAAATCTTATAAACCTTTACTTCATATAATCCAAGCTTGTATAAAATGTTAGGTCATGAACTTATTACTCTCAATAGAGTATAACCTTTTGATCAATTGATTATTAAGTAAGAGATAACATGTTATGAAGTGCTAGGTCGTAGTGTTAACTACGCCCACGATGAACATAAGATTATAACTTGATTTGCAATGCCTACACGATGGTATACCATGATGTATTTTGATGAGTTGCTAAAATCTTTACGACAAAGGTAAGCTCTAAGGCATAGTTTATATATTAACGAGTTTCTTTGTTATCATGCTCCATATGATAGGTTGACTCCGGCTAAGGACCATAGTAGAACCTTTGAAGACAGCCAATTGATTGATAAAGTCGTTTCCTCATGATTGCTCCTCGATAACTATGGGAAAATACCCACCGTGTGCAAATAATTTGCATGGAGACGTGGCTTAGTTTTGGCCAAGCGTCGTAAGGTTAAAAGGGCCATCTCTAACCCTAGCTCGTTAATCTTCCCTCGCCTTCGGGCTCTCGTCATTCTTCTACGAAGTATTCGGCTGCTCTGTCACCTGAGTAGTGCTGCTGCTGTCTTTGGCTTATTCCTCCCTCGTTAGCTTGTCCAAATGCACAGTAACGAAGGGCCGTGCCAAAGTGTTGCTGTTTGTTGTATGTTAATGGTTCTCCTTTCAGGTTTTCACTGCCTTACTAGCTTGAACCCGAATCCTTTGGCTGTAACAGCCCCCCCTTCTTCTTCAGTTTAATAATACCAGGGTGGTTCTTCATTTCAGAGTGTTGTGGCTTAAGTGTCACAGTATACTGTGTGTTGTTTTGAATTGGGTAACAGCACGGCTCTAGGGTTTTACCTTGTCGGCCGAATGACTGAGACTCTCTGCTGTCAGTAGTCGATGGAGTGTTGTAACGTCGTTTCCTTTGCAGCTGATGAAGGACCTCCTCCTACTCTTGCTGGTCGCTGCATTGCTGGTTATTGGTGGTTACATTTCCATCAAGTTTTGAGGTAAAAAAAATAACATTTGTTCTTTCATTATTATTGCACATTTATTTATATAATTGTTTACTTCTGATACATTATATTAACAAAAGAAAGTGTGATGAAAACTCGTAGGTATAAACCTGCCTCTTTCTCTCAGCGTAGCTGGTACGAGGTGACGGCAACTTGATGGTTACGGTAAGCCCTGGACTTTCCATGGTTGTTCTACCTTGTCCAAACCCTTACCGGGATGTTAAGGATTGGTCATCGCGACCTGAATAACCCTTATGGGTTTTGGTTATTCTGGTTATTTGCTTCGCTGTTTTTACTGGTTGTTAAAACCCTTGCTTAGTGCAGGGTTCTCCGGCTTTGGCCGTGAGTGTACATTTTGTCTTGTTTTATAATACTGAATATAAAGAACAGGCTATAAAAGCCTCACTCTGTGGATTTTCATTACGGCCGTGAGTAAAAATTGTTGAACTGGACTTCACAGTTGTTAACTCTGTTGTATTTTGGATTAGTAGGGTTTTTACCCTAAATTGCAAGTTTTTAAGAAAATATTTACAGCCTCTTTAAAAACTATCATTAAATTTATATTGCTCCTCTGTATAATTTGGGAGTTTTTAGTTTATAATAATTGTTAAGCTCGATAAGTCGAGCATTCTGTCGCTCTGTTAATTACTTCATGTACAATAGTATACTTAATTTTTTTTTATCCATAATATTTTTTTTAAAGTTCATTATTAGGGTTTTCATGTACATTGGTTATATATTGACCTACCTTTAAGGAAAAGTAAATGTTGTTAAATACTTGTTACCCTGCAAAATATAATGGCTTTGGGTTTTTAAAGAAATTATTATTTTTCTGGCAGTTAATCTTTGAGAACAGAATTCATATTATATATCATATTTATAATAATGAGTTAAGAACACTACTGTATAATAGTACTATTCCTATAAAGTATATAATAGGATAATATATTATTATTTATTATAATAAATTTGTTATCCTACCTGCGAGTACTATTGCTCCTAAGGTTATTTAAACTTAATTTCTTTTGTAATTGCATAAAGAGATAATGTTTTGTTCTTTGTTGTTAATGTGTTCTTCAAATTACTGTACTAAATATCGTATAGTAATACTCTCTGTATTCTATGTTGTCATGTTTATGTTACAAATTAATATTTATTAAAATAAATGTAAATGAACTAACTATGTTCTACACTGTTAATATCTTAATAAGTATAGGTTAGCAGTTGTATATTTTTATTTAAACTTAGCCAGATAGAACAGAAATGAATAAATAACATATATTACTTTCCAAAAGTAATTGCTGCTAATAACTAAATTACCTGTAGAAGCAAATCGAGATTCTAGCTATTCTTTCTTCAATTTGAATATTATACTTGCAGTAGTTTAAACTGTAAAGAAGTACACTGTAAAGCATCTTTATCTAACTTAATCCTACTCTAGTTAACTATTATACTCTTCTTTGATATTCAAATAAGCAATAAGGTTACTGAAAGTAACTATAGTGTCAAGAACTGTTTTCTCTACTTATATATACTACTATCAGTAAATAATACAATTTATTTCTTTGTTTCTATAAGACTTGACAGTTTTCAGTACAGGTTAATACTACTCCTGATACAAAAGATATTTCTTCTAAAAAACAACACAAAGAAAATACTCTATAAATCTATTAACATTCTATTCTGTATTTTCATCATAATATCTTTGCTTATAATTTCACCCCTGCGCTGGAGTACGGTCTAGTCACTCCAGATGAGGAAAAACGCAGGAGGGGTTTTGTTTTTTATCAAAAGATTCTATTACTAATAAAACTAAAAACAACTTCATTACTAAATCATCTAAATCTTTACATCATAAGCTACAAACATAAACATTCAATCATACACAGTTATTAAAACAAAGACTGTTAGATGGCAGAACCTGTTCTTGAGCTTGGACGACAACAACAATGGGAGGCCGTTCCTCCCTACCAACTCCTGGAGAGCGCTCAAACAGTGACTCCTCAGGACCCCCAAGATTGCTCTGGTCTCCCTGGCTGGAACTAGGTGCAGCAATAATCAAGTACCAGTCTTCAAACTCAATACAAACCCTGAACTTATCAGTAAGTTCTCTCAGCTAACCAGCTATATCAGACCAAGTTAGTACAGATTATCCCTCAAACACTTTCCTTACAGTTTCCCTTTTCCCTCAATGACTTCCTTGAAGAGCATTCCTCCTGAATGATTCTTCTCCTGGAAAATATCTTAGCAGCCCCAGCTCTATTCATTGGGTACTTTTTAAAAGATTGCCTAGGTCTTTTTGGGTTAGTTGTCATTTATTGAGCCACCTGCTCTGATCCCACTTTCTTGGGGGATCATGACCCCAAATGTAGGGAAGTTGCCACCTGCAACATAGGAAGTGTTTGAGGATGCTGCCACTTGTCTTTTGCCCTCCACCTAGTTCCTCCACCAGTTTGACCAGTAACACTCTTATTAACAGCTCTCCCAAGCTGTTGTCTCCACTTTTTATTTATTAATAATAAAATATTCAGAATTACATTCCACTTCTTTTGACTCTGCTGAGTCATCAATCTCTACTTAGCATTAAATTTAACATAATGTCTTAGGAAATATAATTAAAACAATTTACATTATTTTACAAAATTGGGGTATGTGACACCAAACATAAGTCTGGGGCCCACATGTCTTCCCTAACAAGGTCAGATTTTCCCAGAGAGGCTCCAAATATGAATTACATGATGTTACATTGAGGACTATTGCCCCAACTTACAATGGAGGTTGTACCTCAAGGTCTAGACACAATTAACACATCTCGCAAGGGGGTAAAACACATCCCCAATGGGGGTACAACAACATACAATGATAATATATATCATAATATCTTCTGAAGTTAAAAATACATCAACAGAACAAACAACTCCAATGAATATAGATCTCGGATGGACCACTTCACAAACGATGCAACATTTTTTCTTGGGAATCTATAACTCGTATCGTTTTGTTTCATCAAGTGTTGTAGTTATTAACACAAAAGATCGAGAGATAACATTGCAAGGAAGAAATCAAACGTAAGCCTTGTCTTTAATAAGCTTTGAGGACAAAGCTTCCCTTAAGGGGAAGGAAGGAAATATTATATAAAAAATATAACATAATACAATATATATATATAAGTCATAATAATAATAACAACAAACAATAATAATATAATAATATAATAATATAATATTAATTAGTGAAAATGTGTAACTCTTTATGGAGAGTTGCATTAGATACCCTTTAAATAATTATATATACGGACAAGTCTATCTTGTAAAATATCATATCTTATTTTACCAACTTTTATATATATTCATGGATTATTTGTACTTTCGAAAGTGGAAGTTCGAGAAGTTCCAGTAAATGGATTTTAATCGTTACAGAGCGTTGGATGCAAATGCCAACTATCTCCCCCATATCATAAATCGGGTGGGTTTCGAACTTGAGACCTATCACTCTAATACCATTTGTTGAAGCATGATTGTCGTTAGACCAAAACCTACAGGCGTTAATCTCTACTACGATCTCCAAAATTAGGATCCACCAAAGGGGGTTAACCCATGTTGCGAAACTTACGAGCACTGGACGCAAATTCCAACAGGGAGGAGACGATTGGACATGAAGACATTGAAGATAAGGTATGTTCCCACCTTATAAAGAAAGAAAGAGGAATGAAGAGGTAAACACCCTCTTATGTCTCCTTGGAAAGAGGTCAGCGCTAAAAGAAGAAGGATCCCTTAAAAGCACCAAAGAATAGTATAAATAAGAGGAGTAATCCCTTATTTGTTCACTCATTCATACAAAACATGGAGATCTCATAAGAGAGGCACACTAATAGAAAGGGTTGCAACATTTGAAGAAAAGGATGTGCAAAGGTTGAACATCATTCTTAAGGAGGATATTTTCAGGTCATCCTCAAATTTTTGCTATAGCTTTTTTTGAAATGTTTTAGACCGTGCCACCTGAAAATATTTATAGAAAATCTTGAAGTGTCTGTGGTTCATGTTTTAGACATTGGTTTATTATATTTTAGGAGATATGGCCTTGGGAAGCTAGGGTTTCTGAACGATCCTGAAATGATTGGACATGAAGACATTGAAGATAAGGTATGTTCCCACCTTATAAAGAAAGAAAGAGGAATGAAGAGGTAAACACCCTCTTATGGCTCCTTGGAAAGAGGTCAGCGCTAAAAGAAGAAGAATCCCTTAAAAGCACCAAAGAATAGTATAAATAAGAGGAGTAATCCCTTATTTTTTCACTCATTCATACAAAACATGGAGATCTCATAGGAGAGGCACACTAATAGAAAGGGTTGCAACATTTGAAGAAGAGGATGAGCAAAGGTTGAACATCATTCTTAAGGAGGATATTTTCAGGTCATCCTCACATTTTTGCTATAACTTTTTTCGGAATGTTTTAGACCGTGCCACCTGAAAATATTTATAGAAAATCTTGAAGTGTCTGTGGTTCACGTTTTAGACATTGGTTCATTATATTTTAGGAGATATGACCTTGGGAAGCTAGGGTTTCTGAATGATCCTGAAATTAGCTTCAAACATGTCAGTTTGGCATTTTTGCTATAACTTTTATTCTATGAAGCTTTAAACAGTGACCCTTGGAGGAGATAAATTAGATATCTTTAACCTATGGTATGAATTTCATATGATTTCTCCACTATATTTGGATATATGACCTCAAGAAGTTAGGGTTTTTTAATGATCCTAAAATCGTATTTAAACAAGTCAGTTTGGAATTTTCGCTATAATTGTTGTTGTAGGAAGCTTCGGACAGTGACCCTTGGAGGAGATGACATAGAGATCTTCAAGAACATGTGGTATGATTTTTATATGTTAGTTCATTATATTTTCGGACATATGACCTCAAGAAGTTAGGTTTTCTAAATAATCATGAAATAATATTTAAACGGGTCATATTGGAATTTTCACTATAACGTTTGTTTTAGAAAACTTTGAAAAGTAACCCTTGCAGGCGATGAAGTAGTTATCTTGAAGAACATGTGTTACAAGTTTCATATATTTGTCCTCAGCCCCGAGAAGTTAGGGTTTGTTAGCACTCCAAGAAACTCTTCTAGGTTGTAGCTCGAAGATGCCTGGTAACATAACTTATTCTCTCAATGATTTGTAAAATGGATCAAATTGGATGACTTAATCAAAACTCACTCACTCAAAACATGCATAGACACACTCAGATAGACAAGGCTTTTAACCACTGTCGTTCAAAGATTTTATAAAAGGTAGATGTATGTAGAATTCTTATTATGCTAGTAGACTCATACACAAAGCATATATGAATGGCTAATCACAATAAGTAAATGATACTTGCTATTCAATTCATCAATACAATTATAGGATGACAGCTATCTGGCATTAGACAAATAGAACAAACATGAAATAAACATTCAAGTGTAATTACAGAAAGGTAGAAAATGAAATCTGAACATAAATGGCAAAAGAAGCTTATATTACTGACATGAAATGAGAAGTCTGAGCGTACAAGTATGGAAAAGTCTCCAAAGTCGAACCCTTCAGTCTTTCAAAATAATAGACTTTATAGTCTTTACAAATCTGTTCATGCTCCTATGAAGATGGATCTAAAATACTAATAATAGAAAAGTCAAAACAGTTTTCAAAACATAAGATTAGATCCTAACTTAGAGTCAAATCCTAATCATAATCTGTGATCTTTAGCACCTTCAACATCTTCAGCAATCTTCTGGGTGATGACAAGGAAACTTGGAATCTTCCTTTGACAGTTGGGCAATATCTTGACCAAAAATAGAGAAACTCTTCAACCTTTATCTCCTTTGCATCAACTTCAAAAACTTAAAAGAGAGAGAGATCTCTATCCCTTTTATTTTAATCATTCATCTACAATCTTGCTGAAATGATTTAGCAGCAAAAATATTCGGTCTAAGCAAAAACATTGACATTCTGCCTATGTATGTGCTTTTGGTGGCTTATAGGCCTGAAACGGTAGTAGGGTTAGCTGTCGAAAGTACAGTTTTGAAAACTCAAGCTCATGCATATGTATTCTCTTGTAACAAAATGATCAAAGAGCCAATGTGCTCTTTCTTTCCAAATCTGCAACAGCAAGCACTGCTTTGACAATAATCTTGATTAGCATGTGTTTTCATTGATTCACAATCTTTAGAAGAGAGGGCAGTCATGCATTTTCCTATTTGTAACACACACATCCAAATGGCATGACCTGCAAGAAACTGTTAATGCATACATTAAATGAAATACCCAAAACCTTCACTATAGAGCTCACATCATTTGCAAGAGCACTATTATCTGTATGTATAGCCTGGGAATCCATAACACTCTAATACTTGTGGAAGAAATCATGCAAGGTGCCCCAATCTCATGAGTTTTACTCTATAATTGGTAAGTCTCTCTTCAACTTTTGTCAACAGCAATATTTAGAGCAGCACATGCAAGAACTTTAGATCCATGTTTCATTTCCTACAATTATCATTTCCACCACAGCTGTGATCTTTCCAGTTCATGTGATTTCCCCTTTCTACTGTTGCCTGAGCTTAATAGTCTTTTTGTTTTCTCTGCTTGCTTATCAATTGTATTTTTGAATATTTGTCTATGCTCAGGCTACTCTTCCTGTGCTTTTACTCAGTTCATGGCCACCTCAATTCATACCAGAGGAAGAAAACGTATGAGAACTTGATCCATATACAGATGACCAGATGCTAACCATATTGTCAAAAGCCGATGCATACAGTTTTGGGCATCTTTCTTCATAATGAATTCTAGTGCTAGACAAGAAAAAACAATACATGCAACCTTGTAACTTTTCCTTGACATTTGGAGCATTCAATCTGCTGTCAACAAACTTGCAAAACCCTGCAGCTTGATGCAAATCCCCCTTGATTGTGGCTCTTCCTCATGATCTGATTCCTTCCATTAAAACCTGTCAAACACTCAAAAACCCAGATGCGCACTCATTTTTTTCTTTCAAATCAGACATTTAACAATTTTCGAGTTGTGGTTTGACTTATAGTTGACTCGTGACCTGGAATTCGTAACAGGACCTGTAGGCATCGGACACCTGCAAAATTATGTGCACCTGTCTCTTGTCATATATGACAATACTTTGTATGATATATCGATGAAGTATGAAGATATGGAGAGAAAGCTTTAGCGTTTGCGCTTGGCTTTGGTATAGGAGCAGTAGCTTTGGTTAATAAGGTATCCTTAGGATTAGAACACGTGCACACACCCTTTGTGGATTTTTTATAAAAAATACAAATGAACTTTTTGGGGAATTTTTTGAAATAAAATATACATTTTATTCCAAAATATAAAAGCTAGAGAATGACATTTATTTGTGTCTATGTATTGCAGGTTAAGAGGCATGGTATCAAAGCAATCTTAGGCAAAAAGATTAATAGGAGATTATTCAAGGCTTGATGAAGAATTGAGAGTATGGTACTGACCAAAATACCTAGGAGAACGATAAATTAAGTAGCAAGTAATGAGGACATTTTCAAAAAATACCATTACTTTTTGGTCTCTAACATCTGGCTCCAGCTGGGATGGATAATACCTCCCTATGAGGTATCCAAGAACCTAGTAATTCCAGTTGCTTTTACCATTGGGATATGGAGTCATCTGGCCTGTACAACCGATTCTCTGCAAACCTGTAGCATGCTCTGCTTATTCGACAACCAATAAGTGAAAACGTCTACTTGCTCATAGAGTGAGCTTATTTTCTTGTCTACTCCTACTCTAACCATTGTACTGCTTCTTAATCAAGTAAACTCATGCTTCCAATGAAGCCATATCAGAAACTACTTTACTGAACCTATTCTTGATCTTGACCCAAAAAATAATAGAAACTATAATATGTAGAAATGTAGTTGATAACAGAAACAATCTTCATCTAACAAAAATGTTTTGACATCCATGCTACTCATAAATTCCAAATAATTAGCAATAGGGTCATAAATGTCACAAAGAAATACCTCTTCATAACAGTGTTTCAACTGAAAATTGAAGTGATGTTGGTTGCCTTCACTAATATTGATGTTGAATGTAAACTGTTCTTCCTCTGTCGGAGGAAAATGAAAGCTCAACTGTTGGTCTAAACTTTTCTGCTCCCCTTCACCATATCTCTGTGATCTGGATTCATCATGATGAAATGTTGGTTTTGTCTGTAAATCAGAAAACAGTGAAGGTTGCCCTTAGAATCTGTTGCGGATCTGGAACAGTCACCCGCTAATGTGTCAATCTGATAATCATCTTTATGGTTTTCAAAGGGGACAAACTGATCTTTTTGACACCATAAGTCAGTAGAGGCATTTGATACGATGTCAAAAGCATCTATACTATGGTTGTCTTTCTGAATATCATTTATATCTAGATCACAAAGAGAAGTGTCCCATGATTTCAGCAGATTCTTTAGATTGATGAAAGTCAAAAAAAATAGAAGAACCTTCAGACCCTCTATTATCCATTTCTAGTTCATGTTGATGAGAAAGCACATTATCTTGAAGATCATTTAAGGGCTACTGCATATTGTGAGGGAGAGATCCTTCTCTATTTACATCCTCAACCTTATAATGTAATTGATATTCATCACGACAATTATCAAATGCAAACTCATCTGAAAAATACCTTTTGCAGTGCTCAGTGAATGCTTTGTGAAAATCCTTCAATGATGAAATGCTGGAAGGAGGTAAAGAAATAGTACCACCGACGTGCATCACCATACAATGAATGCATGAACATATTCATGCTGCAAATCTAATAGATCCATGCATTCATGAAACTTGAGGAGGTGTTATGCAGGATTGTCTTCTTTCTCTTCTTTGAAGACAGGTAAAAAATCTCCCCATTCTGACATATCAAGTACTGGATGTGGGAAAACAGAAACTGAAGAGAAGTTGAGAGGGGCAAACCTCTTAGCCAAAAGAGCAGCAAATGCTTTTGACATCTGAATATTGTGGAGTCGCCACTGAATCCGTCCTCCATGGAGTCGCCAAATAGATGATTACAACCAAAATAGTGTCCAGACTTTGTCTATCATCAAAGTTGGATCTATGTCGTCTCCCAGGGAAGCTGAGCTTCAATCTCCTCTCCCCGGCAACAGTGCCAATTGTTAGCACTCCAAGAAACTCTTCTAGGTTGTAGCTCGAAGATGCCTGGTAACTTAACTTATTCTCTCAATGATTTGTAAAATGGATCAAGTTGGATGACTTAATCAAAACTCACTCACTCAAAACATGCATAGACACACTCAGAGAGACAAGGCTTTTAACCACTGTTGTTCAGAGAGTTTATAAAAGGTAGATGTATGTAGAATTCTTATAATGCTAGCAGACTCATACACAAAGCATATATGAATGGCTAATCACAATAAGTAAATGATACTTGCTATTCAATTCATCAATACAAAGATAGGATGACAGCTATCTGGCATTAGACAAATATAACAAATATGAAATAAACATTCAAGTGCAAGTACATAAAGGTAGAAAATGAAATCTAAACATAAATGGAAAAAGAAGCTTATATTACTGACATGAAATGAGAAGTCTAAGAGTACAAGTATGGAAAAGTCTCCAAAGTCGAACCCTTCAGTGTTTCAAAATAATAGTCTTTACAAATCTGTTCAAGCTCTTATGAAGATGGATCTGAAATACTAATAATAGAAAAGTCAAAACAGTTTTCAAAACATAAGATTAGATCCTAACTTAAAGGAGTCAAATCCTAATCATAATCTGTGATCTTCAGCACCTTCGACATCTTCAGCAATCTTCTGGGTGATGACAAGGCAACTTGGAATCTTCCTTTGACAGTTGGGCAATATCTTGACCAAAAATAGAGAAACTCTTCGACCTTTATCTCCTTTGCATCGACTTCAAAAACTTAAAAGAGAGAGAGATCTCTATCCCTTTTATTTTAATCATTCATTTAGAATCTTGCTAAAATGATTTAGCAGCAAAAATATTCGGTCTAAGCAAAAACACTGACATTCTGCCTGTGCCTGTGCTTTCGGTGGCTTATAGGCCTGAAATGGTAGTAGGGTTAGCTGCCGAAAGTACAGTTTTGAAAACTCAAGCTCATGCATATGTATTCTCTGGTAACAAAATGATCAGAGAGCCAATGTGCTCTTTCTTTCCAAATCTGCAACAGCAAGCACTGCTTTGACAATAATCTTGATTAGCATGTGTTTTCATTGATTCACAATCTTTAGAAGAGAGGGTAGTCATGCATTTTCCTGTGTGTAACACACACATCCAGATGGCATGACCTGCAAGAAACTGTTAATGCATACATTAAATGAAATACCCAAAACCCTCACTATAGAGCTCACATCATTTGCAAGAGCACTATTATCTGTATGTATAACCTGGGAATCCATAACACTCTAATACTTGTGGAAGAAATCATGCAGGGTGCCCCAATCTCATGAGTTTTACTCTATAATTGGTAAGTCTCTCTTCAACTTTTGTCAACAGCAATATTGAGAGGCAGCACATGCAAGAACTTTAGATCCATGTTTCATTTCCTGCAATTATCATTTCCACCACAACTATGATCTTTCTAGTTCCTGTGATTTCCCCTTTCTACTGCTGCTTGAGCTTAATAGTCTTTTTGTTTTCTCTGCTTGCTTATCAATTGTATTTTTGAATATTTGTCTATGCTCAGGCTACTCTTCCTGTGCTTTTACTTAGTTCATGGCCACCTTGATTCATACCATAGGAAGAAAATGTATGAGAACTTGATCCATATACAGATGACCAGATGCTAACCTTATTGTCAAAAGCCGATGCATACAGTTTTGGGCATCTTTCTTCATAATGAATTCTAGTGCCAAACGGGAAAAACCAATACATGGAACCTTGCAACTTTTCCTTGACATCCGGAGCATTCGATCTGCTGTCAACAAACTTGCAAAACCTTGCAGCTTGATGCAAATCCCCCTTGATCGTGGCTCTTCCTCATGATCCGATTCCTTCCATTAAAACCTGTCAAACACTCAAAAACCCAGTTGTGCACTTATTTTCTACTTTCAAATCAGACATTTAACAATTGTCGACTTGTGGTTTGACTTATGGCTGAATCGTGACCTGGAATTCGTAACAGGACCTGTAGACATGGACACCTGCAAAATTATGTGCACCTGTCTCTTGTCATATATGTCAATACTTTGTATGATATATCGATGAAGTATGAAGATATGGAGAGAAAGATTTAGCGTTTGCGCTTGGCTTTGGTATAAGAGCAGTTGCTTCGGTTAATAAGGTAGCCTTAGGATTAGAACACGTGCACACACCCTTTGTGGATTTTTTATAAAAAATACAAATGAACTCTTTGGGGAATTTTTTGAAATAAAATATACATTTTATTCCAAAATATAAAAGCTAGAGAATGACATTTATTTGTGTCTCTGTATTGCAGGTTAAGAGGCATAATATCAAAGCAATCTTAGGCAAAAATATTAATAGGAGATTATTCAAGGCTTGATGAAGAATTGAGAGTATGATACTGACCAAAATACCTAGGAGAACGATAAATTAAGTAGCAAGTAATGAGGACATTTTCAAAAAATGCCATTACTTTTTGGTCTCTTACAGGGTTTTTGAATGATACTGAAATCAACTTCAAATAGGTCAAGTTGGCATTTTCTTTATAAATTTTGTTCTAGGACGTTTCTGATAGTGAACCATGGAGGAGAAGAGGTAGAAATCTTGACGTACCTGGAGTACAAGTTTTCGATGCGGGTTCGCTATAGTTTCGAAGATATGCCCTCTAGAAGTAAGGGTTTCTATATAGTATGAAGTGGATCAAAGGCAGATTCTGAAGCAGAGCATAGGCAAATTATGGAGATGACTGAAGCTGATTGTGTAGCAGATTAAAATACCTTTGAGGTGATTATGTAAGTAGTCTTATACCTGATTATTCAGTAGGTTGGTGCCTACATATTACTGAGTTGGTTCTCAGTTGAGGATATTGGTGCCTACATGTCACTGAGTTGATCCTCAGTTGAGGAGGTTGGTATCTCCAGTAGAATGGTGCCTACATATTGTTGAGTTGGTGCTCATTTGAGGGGATTGGGGTCTCCAGTAGGTTGGTGCCTACAAACATTGTAACAATAGGTTGATGCCTCCATCAATTTATGAAGATAAGCTTTTGTAGTTTTCTCCCAAAAGGGTTTCCAAATTAAATTTTGTGTATTGTGATTAGAGTTTGTGTATTTACTGCTTTGAAGTTATTAAACAAGTGATGAACGTTTAAAGTGAAAAACATATCTTATATTGATTCACTCCCCTCCTCGCAGTATAAGCACAAGTTCAACACTTTGTTGGTCTATTAAAATGATGAATATATATTTAGTGCTCTTTGAAATGCCTATTCTTTTGAAGATCTACATGCATGACATGATCAAAGAAAAAGAACACTAAATAGCATTGCATCTATGGCTAAGCCTGATTCTTTGTTGACTTCAACTACATTACTCTCTAGAATACCCCATTTACTACTACACCACCTTTCTATTTGAATCTTTGGCAGTTAGCTATAACAAATAATCAAAAAACATTTCCTTGTTGTCTTATGTAGAGTGGTGCACTTTCTATTATGTTATCACCCAAACTCACGCCCTTCAAGATAAAGTCCTGAAGCTCTAAGTATGGTCTTGGTAAAACTAAGAGGGAGGCCAATGTCACCACACCAACCCTCTTATGTGCTTTAGGTTGGCCCTGCTCCAACTCAAGGACTTTCCTAGATTAGGTTTACTAGAGTTTGCAATGAAGTCCAAGGTGAAATAGGGTCAACCAAGGCTCATATGAAGACCTTAAAGAATGATTAAAAGGTTTATGACTATAAGATTATAAACCCTAGCCACTGTCTAATTGCTTTACCAATTTCAGAAATCTATCAAAAGGAAAACCCTTATGAGGACATTTTCACAGTCTTGAAAGGATGGTTTTCATGCAAGAGATAAGAGAGAACATGACCATGAAATTGAGATACACACCACAACTTAACACTTCCAATTGACAATCACCACAAAAAGAAGAAAGACTTACTCCATTAACTCAAAATCATTAGCATTAAAGATTTCATCCATGAGTGAAACCTAAGCAACAAGAAAAACTATCCAAGAGAAGTGCTCTGATCAACCATCCATTAGAAAACAAAATATATTCAACTAAGCTCTGAGGGATTTCTCCCACAATACAACCATGAGAAAAGGAGAGACCAAACCCTTATATAGGTTGTACCTCATCTTCCTCCAATAAAATAACAATAAAATCCTAATCTAGCCTAGGAAGGAGTAAAGAAACCAATACTCCAACTACTACAACAAGATCCATAGAAATAGGTGGTTAAAGACACATGTACAAGTCTCCAATGAACAAAGAGAGGGGCGCCTCCATCAAGAGGGGAATACGACAAGTAAAACCCCAAGACATAGCCTTCAAAGGCTTGCCAAGTGAAGTGCTTCAATAGAATAGATCTCCAAAGCAATGAATGAACCTTAGATCTAGGGTTTGACCCCCTAGATCTCCTTCAATACCAAGATGTGCTCCATAAATGATGCAACAAGTCCATTAAAATGGGATGCTACATCCAAATAGGACATAAATTATCCTATGGAATGCCTCCAAGTTAAACATTCCAAGGAATAAGCTCCTTCAAACCAAAACATCCCATCAAACATGGCTAAAACCAAGTTAAAGATGCTCCAATAGGCACACACGAGGCTATCCAAGAGAACGCTCCATAAATAAAACATTAATGAGTGTGAAAGTAACCTCAAAAGAGTGGACGCTCCTAAACATGAACTAAGAGGTTAAGAACGATGCAATAACCTCCATAAATGATGGCAAATGTGAGTTCCCCATGTGAAACTTCCCATCTATCATGCATGAGTGAGTGAGTAATGAGGCTCCAAAGGTAAAACATCCCATCAATAAAGTATAATGAGGTGTGTCAATAACCTCCTAGGGTGGACACTTTCCTTCCATTGAATTCAAGGGTCAAAGCCTCAACTGCCAAATAGATCTATATGTGACAGCTCATCATATGAATGCAAATGCCCACAAGTATGCCACAAAGGGGAGCGCTCTAGGAAAATGGCCTCCAAGTATAATGTCCACATGTCAACTCATCATGTATAAGATAGATCCATGGACCAAGGAGATCAGCAACCAAAAGTAAAAGCATGGATCCAATACCAAGGTGGAATGCACTGCCATATCCTAGAGTGTTTTTGCTAGGAAGCTTCAAAACCACATAACCTCATTAATAATCATCCATTGGCAATACTTCATCAAAGAGCAATCATTAACACTTTTCAAAACTTAGGGAGAACCCTAAGTTGATGGGTTCCCTTCCATGAAAGCACTAAGTGTTAGATTAATGCTAAGAAAAGACTCGAAGCATGCCAATATCATCCATATGAGAGCACATCAATATCAAAACATCATGAGAGATCACATCCCATAGCTGCTAGACCCAATACTCCATGAAAATCCATCAACCAATCATCAACTAGGGCATCATCACAACATAAAGCATAACTCTAACGTCAAGAGCGCAAGGCATCCAGCAGCTGCATCAACCTATCAACAAACATTTGTGATGAAAATCACAAATACAGGGCCCCATACAATATATGGGTTAACATATGGCAACAGTTAAGAAGCCTATCCCATTTACTATGTTTTCTCTAAAATAAAAGCAAATAAACATGAAATGTTTTAAGGGTCAGAATAAATTATTTTAGCTAATTTGCAAAGAGCAATTAAATCGTGATAACCATGTGTTCAGAGAAGATATCAACACAAAACAATCTACATTGTCCAGTTTTTTTTGCGAAAGAATCAAACTGAAGTCAACTTCAAAACATCATACTGCATGATGCCTCTCTTAGGCAGTCGAAACATTTAAGCAGTTGGCTTATATTTCTTCCAAAAAATAGCGCATAATTTAATTCATTGAGGGAAACCTCCTTAATGGAGATCGCTGGGGCTCAATACATATATAGCTGTAAAATATTCCATTGTAAAAGTCAAGTCCAACAATAAAGTTACAATAGAAATGTACAAAGGGGAGCACCAGCAGCTCTGTCGATACATGAAATGCAACCATATTACAAAAAGATCACGATATCAGCCTTATAGCGTAGTTTAATAGGGTAGTTTCATAGCCAGAACCTTTTAAAGTAAGAACAAATCATGCTACTGAGTCTTCAACTCGTCAGACACAGTATGTGAAATGGGCTCGTGCCTAACGTAATTAAAAATGGAAGTTTTCCTCTCCATAGTTCAAATGCTGCTGAATATAAGAGAATTCAACGATTCTTCAACTTGGAGCATGCAGCATATAAGCTTTGGTTTACTTGAGGTTGACCTTCATATAAAGTTCGCAATCTGCAGGACTGCTCCACAATCAGGTTATATGTAGAAGTAAACTGCCATGGAACAAATGCAAAATCGTCCCCAGATTCTTCCATCCCCTCTACTACAAATTGCCAAACCAGAGCTCCAGCTCCAGCCCCGCCTTTCCTAGCTGACTGGTCTATTTTTCCATACATAGTTTTCAATAGCTGATCTCGATGGCCTTGCGTAAAACCTTTATGACGTGAAGAAAGACCAAACTCTGTAAAAAGCACAGGTTTCTTTAGGATTTGCTCCCCATCATCAATATGAGAGGTCACCCATTTAGAAAAATACTTGAGGTCGCCCTCCAACTCCACATTAGGAATCCTGCACTCTCGTGACAATATAAGGTGAAAATAACAGGAAAACAACTTGTAAGCGTGGTTTTCAACATCATATTATAGAAGATTTGGAAGCATACTGATATGCATTGATAGCATTACTAATGGCTCAAAATTTGGAAAATGGACGCCTGCTACTTGCCCTCTCTTGGCTTAGTTAATTACAAAATGGTTCCTAAGAAATTACTCACCAGCTATCAGGATAAGCATGGACAGAGGCAAAGTCAATCTCTTCAACTTGTGAATTCGAAATGAAATCTGAGCCAAGTGAGGCAGCCCAATCTCCAGGATTCACTTCAAACTTATTAGGTGTTGTTTTCCCATAGAAGCCTTCAAGCCCAACAGTGAGAAGATGCTTACCATCCAATGACTTTATGAACTTTGCCATTTCATTTATCCAGGTCTGCAATTGAAATACAAGCATCCTCATAAGCACAACAAAATAAGAGAAGAAAACTTTCTAGTGACTCCTTTGACAACGAGATTTCCTGCAATTAAAAGCATACATTTATAATCTGTATTAAAATCACAGAACTTTGTTGATGAACAAATCACAGACCAAGGACTGGCTTCATTACAAACATAAAATATTATTCTACCTGAAGTGTATGACCAGATGCATCTGACATACAGCGAGGCTCATTCACAAGCTCCCATGCAAATATGGCTGGCTCATTGCGATACTCAACTCCACTGATACTGTTTTTTCTCATTAAAATAGACTGTACAAGCAGAAGAATATAAGGTCAGACTGTCGAACATAAAATTGATTTTTTGGGGGGAGAAACCCCAAATATAGTCAGATGAAGGCAGCATGTTTTCTGATATTACAATGTTCATCGAGCCATCTAAACAACAGAATATGATCATCCAGCCAGAAATTAAATATATGTGAAAAAATAAATTGGCTAAGACTGTCTTATCTACATGATTGATTATTAAGCACTCATTTCAACTTACTAGTATTAGCACGACAAGTTTCCATTATCTTGACCCATAGAAATTAAAGATGTCATAATCAACTCAGGTTTTTTATGAAGATGTGCATTGAAACTCCAGCCCAAGTTCAAAAGCTTTTAACCTGTTGTACCAGGCTTATGCCCATCAACAAGCTACTGTTTTATGTTTGGCAGCAGTGTACTTTTAAATAAGTTAGACGCTTAATCCTCTGATAAATTCAATGTTTAAGCATTAACTGTTAAAAGATGACTTCCCTTTCACTCGGACAGTTTGTCACTGGATTATGTGCTCCTTAATAATGATCAATTCAAAGAGAAATGATTTCTTATATACTGCCAGAAATTGATAGAAGAACCCCCCCTAAAGGTGCCATGTATTGAAAGTTTTAACTTTTCTATGGAATATCCAATCAAGTCCAGACTCCAGACAATGTAAGAACAAGGAAAGAAAAGAAATATCTCAACTGCAAGGATGGGTCCTGCTGGGACAGCCAGGTGAAGTAAGGCCAAAGCATAATGATTAAAACGCTAGAAAATCTATACATCACTAGATAGCTTTTGCATCATGAATGTCAAATACTTTGCAGAAGAGGTCTAATATGCAGATTCAGGTAAAAATACCAGGTGAAGATGTCAAACAAAGGAGACGACTCAGGTAAAAATGCCAAAGAGATATTCAATTAGCCCTATAAAATTAAAGACAAAACCATGGTTTTTCTGAAAAGCAGATCTTGTTCTCCATAATGGTCCCCGTGTCTTGCCAGTGCAGAAAATCAGAACTATGTGCTTATTTGTTCAGCTGCCTTAGGTAATAGGACTGCCACAATGAACAGATAAAGGATGTGAATAATTTCCAGATAAAACAATGCACAATCCCATCAGTGATAAAAGAAAAGACCGATTTATGAGAATCGTTTTTGGAGTTGGATCATGCTAATACAAGAAATAATCTTAGGATTGCAGAATTTGAGGGAAGGCAAGAAATTGAGAACAAAGCCATTCTTTTACAATGCCATAATTGGGAAATTGGTAAACAGAAGTAAACAATAAAATGAAGGGGTAGAAACAGACCAAGAAAGACAACGCTTGTTTACAATCAATGAAGAGTGTGGAGAGATCCATTATTTCAAGTTACACAGAATGCATGTTTGTGATTCTGTCATCTCACAGGTTGGCATGCACAGTCAATATCAAAGAACCAATTCTTTTAAGTTGGTCAAACTCACACTCATTATAGACAGCTGATGCAGAAGCTTCGTTGTATTGTTCATTTTGGGTGGAGATTTAAGCTCTGCCATTAAATGATAAAACTCTGCCATGAAACAACAAATAGGATGTGTTTTCCAGATGCCATATATGATCTTCCTGCTGAGAAAGACTTTTCAATTTAGAAACTATCTCCTATATTATGAAAATGTGGAAATGTGATACTTTAACTCTTTGAAATTGAGAATGAACTTCAACAATGGACCAACATTTAAGCCAGGCATTAGATTAAGAGCAATAGCTTTACCTTAACATACTCCTTGTAGTATCCTCTAATGGTGGGATCAGAGAAAAAGGAATCATTTGAAGACCCCACATTTATTCCAGCTGCATGCGCCCATTCTACATATTGACCCTTGCCACCATAGGCATTGAGATTATTAACAAGGCTGAAAATCAACCTAATCCCATTACGTCTGGCTTCCACAATAACAAAATCTAATGCCTGCAATCACTGTACCAAGGATTATCAATTTGTTGAAGATAATAAATAAGCAAGAGATAGTTTGGCAAGGAATTATTCTATAACTATAAACGACCAGTCTTTGTTTCTTTGAATTACACAAGAAAAATTATTCTTGATAACAGAAACCAATGTCTTCTTTGCAAAACTGCTCATTACCAAGTTCAATCAGGTCTGAGAATCAAAATCTCATACGGAGGTGACAAAGTGTCTACCCTCAATAAAGCATTCAAAAGTAAGGTCATCATCAATCAGATTTTCACTGTTTGGAACAGGATTTTAAGAGTTCTATAGATAAGCAAGTTTATCTTAAAGAATCTAAGTAATCGTTGCTTTTATTCAACAACAAAAAATGTATTAACAGCTAACTCATCAGCACTGAGAAAAGATATAAATTACCATAAAATGATAAATCACAGAGGTAAATAAGTTAAATATCCCTGAAGTGTCAAGCCAATTGCTTTATTGCCTGTCAACAGTAACTACATTCAACATTTCCAGATGTTCTAAGTTTCCTCCTTTTTCTTGTGGGGTTCTCATACTCCCCTTCTTGGACGTGTCTACCTGGGCTGGGGAAGAGGACTCCATGTCTAGCAATGGAAAATCTTTGCAGGAAATTTTAACATGCACAAGAAATCAGGTTTCTCTCTGGTTCTTTCAATTCCCAAAGTTGTATCCCAGCATAGGCATGATGTCAAGGATTGGAGAATCCCAAAGCTGGGATGCATGATAATTTGGTAGAGGCTCTTCCAAACCTAGTCCCATGGTTTGCTAAAGGAGATTGAAGGGGCTCTTTTGACATCAAACCTTTTCTTCCTTTTTCCTGCCAAGAAAGTTTCTCCTGAGAATCCTTGAAGAATTGGAATGGAAGCATGGTATTTTTCTTTGGCCTTTCTAGCTGTATCTCAGTCTAGAAGTGGATGTTATGTTTCTTCTGATGTTTTGGTTTAAGCTATGGATATCATTTCAAAAGTGGCTAATGACTTTTGCTCATTGACCAACCTTTTCTTTCATTTCTGCTTTGAAACTCCATCTGACTGGATTACTATAGGTGCCTCACTCACCTTTTGTGTGGATAGCTCAAAGCCTACTGTTTTGAATTCTGGATAGACTTATCAGAAGGCTATAATAAGTTTTGAATTTTGTTCATTAGGGTTAATCAAATATGTTAGTATTTTGATTTTTTCAATAAAAAAATGGAAGGTGAAGAAGCCAATTACTTTACATGGATTCTGGCCATCCAACAATAGGCTGTGCAACAAAAAAGCTCACTGGTTGATGAAAGTTATCTAACAGCTCTCACAGAAGATAGCAAGTGAAAACACTGCCATGAAATGCTTTCCTAATCTTTGGTCTATGATTCAAAGTCAGGACAACTATTCTATTTAAAATCTTTTGATGGGAAAATGCACATCACGTGATAGCTTTATTCTGGTTTTTGAGGAATAATCATTTTTTTAAGCTGCAATAAAAGGAAAACATGACTTGCTCCCATTATTTTAGTATAAAATAATTATTAGGCATCCAAATATAGATAGCATTGTAAGCTCTGATTCCAGTAGTTTCATACTTGCAAATAAAACCCATAGCAACCAAAATAAACACTATTCTAAACTACCTTTAACTGCACTGTGTTTGATGCTTTAATCAAATTACAGAGATGTAAAAAAGCATGGGTAATTCACTCAGAAAAACTGTAAAAGGCCAGTCGTGACAAAACAAATAGTAGCACTGAGAAACCCTGAAAATAAAGAAATTACAATAGCTTACCAAAAACCTAAGTTCATTTCCAAAAACAGTTAGAATTGAAGAAATGTAAATTCATTCTAGTCATTCCATAATCAACTGATGTTACATACCGAAATTCATTTCACAGCCTCAGATCAGGAAATGACACCTTCTTGAAAACAAAGATTGCATACAGTTGAGTTTGAAAGAAGTAACTTCAGAGAGTTTTTTTGATTTGACAGATGCTTCTCATATTCCAATGTAGAAAGCACGCACCTTTCCAAGATGAGAAGTTAGAACATATTCAATGAAGCAAAGCCAACTTACATCATTCAACTACTCAAGCTCCTTCAACTGAAAAGCTGTGAATGGGGCGATATCTGCTCTGCCAACATCACCCAGGGGTTGCACCTAGCCCCAACCACATTCACAAACACAAGCACCAGCACGAGCATGACCACAAGCGGAGAACATGTCATTGGATATACTTGAACCCTGGTGGATTTCAAACACTATGAAATGGCATAAGTGCAGGACTCTTAACCATGGTCAAAAGCTTTCTCATGTGGACAATGATTTTCTCACAAGTATTTGTTGTCTGATTCCAGGGAGCTGATTATATAAAATGCAGATGCAGAGGGAAGGCCCTATTGGAGGGATTGGAAATGGCAAAGTAGGAAGCCTATTTACATCTATGAGATGAAGGACATTTATTACTTGGTAAACGGCTCAGCTTAAATAAAAGGTGGAGTTACCGGATGAACTAGCAGGCTAGTCACCGATAAGCAAATGTAAGAAGTGACCACTGTCACCTTAGTCACTTCTCCAAAACTACTTTGGAGAGTCGGAACCTCCAAGGGGAGAGCCCTTCTGCAAGACACTCGGAAACACAACTATATCTTCCACAACAAAATTAGTGACCACTGACCAGTGCCTCTAATGGAGTATAATAGGGAATGCAGAAGACATACTAATGAAGAAAAGTGCTTGCAACGTATTAGTACAATGTATCCAAGTTACTGTATCCAGTGGGACAATGGAAAAATCATTCAATATCACCTTAGTTATCAAAGTAATCATCCCCCGATGATAAGGGTTAATAATCCAACATAAACCACTCAATGGAAGTGTAGCATTATGACAATTTGATATTCAATACAATGACATAACAGCAGTAGAATAAGTGCAGATATATATCGTATGTGTATCCCCAAATGTAAACGATATAGCTTGATCACAGTTATAATAACCAAATAGCTAACCTTCAGACTTTGTAAGACAATTTAAAGCAGTAAGGCACTTAATTCCATGTCAAATTATATCAGCAGTAAGTCATTCAAAAGTATAGTAAATGTGTTTCCAGCAACCACTGTAATCTTATGACAGCCCAATGTAATGAGTTTCCAGAATTTGTATGATAGCTTGAGCATCAGTTTAATAGCAATTCAGAAGAGTAAGAATATAGCATGTGATGTGCAGAATGGTGTCAACAATGTATGTTTAACTTCAAGCACTTTATTAGTACACTAAACACCAACTTCCAAACTGTACTCTCAGTAAATTCAGACCTCTTTATGGCAGAGAAAAGGCTGCTTTTAGGCCTCTATAGCCTTGGACAAGCCCAAACAAAGGGACCGAGTTCAGGACAAGGCCTTGGGGAAGGCTTGTTGTGGAGGAATAAGGAAAAAGGAGGCAGGCCAAGGGTTATAAGGAGGCCCAGGAAGGAGGGCTGAACCCTCTAGGCAGAAGGCCGTGGCTGCTAGGAAGGTGACAAGGAGGACCATGAGGTTAGGAAGGGAAGGAGAAAGGGTTTAGGAAGGGAAAAGATACAGCCCTAGGGCTGCTAGGTTTTAGGGATGAAGGAGAGAGAAGACTTAGGACTGTTTTTAGGGTTTTGTAGGGAAAATTTCAAAGTTTGTAGAAATTTTGTATTTTTAGGGTTCCCTATAATTTCGCCTTAGGGATTTTAGGGGTTTGGAGGCTGGTCTGAATTTGTAGGGACGGAAGGCGAAATTTTACAAAGGCCTGGAAATTGAAATTGCAAAAAAATTATATTTTTTTTATTTTTAAGGTTTTGAACATAAAAATGCAAATTTACACATGCAAATGCAAGAGATTCGAAGGAAACAAGGTTTTGGAACAAGGGTTTTAGGTTTCACCCTGACCCTAGGGAATCTAAGGAGGTAACCCACCTTCCTTTTGAGAAGCCTATCCTAGGTTTGACAACAAAACTTAAAGGCCTAAGGTTCTAACCCTAGAAGGACTCCTACAAGGGACATACTTCTACAAACCAAGGTGACTAAAGGTTGAAAAAAAACTAGCCAAGACAAAATGCAGCTCTAATGGCTACCATTCAATCCATAAACATGCATCATTCTTCAACATTTAACAAATAGAGATCAAGAAAAGCCCTAGATACCTCCTTGTGCAAATGTTTAACCAACAAATCATAGCATCACCATTAGCAAGAGCATAGAACCAAAGAAGCTTCTAGAAATTGCCATCAAACCCAGAAAATCATCTTCCTCAAGAGGGGCGCATCACTTCCAAAGAGCCCTAGTAGGGTAAAATAAGTGCATATTGTTTTATCCCACTTGTCTTATGTTCAAATGAAGTGAGGAGAGGTTTATTTATAGCCTCTTTCACTCACTTTACAAAAATATCTAGGCTGACGTGCCTTTAAAATGTCAATTTGAAATCATAAAATGTCAACTTAAAATTATAACAAAAGTAATATAAAATAATTCAAAAATGGCCTAAAGTAGGCTTAAAGTAGGCTACCGGGGGCATTTTTTCCCAGGTGCCTAAATTTGCAAAAAATAAGCAAATCATTTCGAACGAAAGGCTGGAGTGAGCTGCAGGGAGGGTGCTATGCCCCATCTAACCCCGAAAATGTTGTAAATCCCTCAACAACCCCCTCAAAATAGTAGTACAGCCTGGGTGGAAGGGCGACATCATCTGTGGAAGGAGGCTAAGGAGATAGTGCGTCAGTCAGCTAAAGGACCAAGAGAGTGTCTGAGGTGGTTTTGAAGGGAGACCAAGGTCTCACAGCTAAAACAAAGGCCACCGGTGCCAGGAAACAAGGTGTGTGGTCATGTGACCCAATGATAAACCCTTAGGAGCCATGGACACCAACCCTAGGGTTAAAAAACCCAACAAAGGGCAGTCAGCAGTGCCATTAAGCCATAGTACTCCTAAAGGATGGCCCAAAGGGTCCAGTCATGACAACCACTGCTGAATAACACCCCTCCTAGTAAGAAAAAATGCCCTCTCTCTCCTCGGGGCACATCTAAAGGTGCACTGGGTACAGGTGCAACGTAACAGGTGGGAACTTGGAGATTTGGTGGAGAGATGGCTACAACAGTGTCAATCCATTTGGATAGTTTGTGCCTCCTTTAAACATAAAGTTTGGGATTGGTTATGTTTCATCATGGATTTGTTGTCCAGGGTAGGTTGCACAAAGTTGGCATTACTCGTTAAACCTATGTAGTGTGTGATAAGGAGGAGACAGTGCAGCATGTTTTTGGGAAATGTCAGTGTGAGAGAGTTTTTTTGTTATGGTTTCAGGATGAATTTTAGTTTATGTTTGAAGCTTAACTCTCTTGGAAGGGGGCCAAGGCCCCTCCTGAGGGACACTAGGATGGTCATAGAAAGCTATAAATTACTGTCGTTTAGACTTTAATATGTTTGGTTGCGATTTGTATTTTTTCGAAACACTACTGTAAAGTTACTTTCAATGAGGTTCCACATCCTCTTTCTCTTGGGAATTTGTGGAGTTTTAAGTAAGAGTTGGCTCTACTGTGAGTTCACTGGCATGCTTTCTGTCATGATGTTAAGAACCTCCCCATGGGGGCCCAGGCTCATATGATGGCCTTTTTAGCCTTCCATAGATCAGGGCTTTCCTAATTTGCATGTTGTCTGTATGATGTAACTATCTTGGATTTCTGTTGTACATAGTTGTTCTTTGAGGTGATATACAAAGCATTTTCAATAAAAAATGTAAAATAGATATGTCAATTGCTATTAATTACTATGGTGAAAAAGAGGATACAATGATTTATTTAGAATGGGTTAGCAGAGTTGAGATAACCCTACCATGAAAAACCCAAATGTATTCAAAGCTAAGTTACTGGAAACGCCATCTTCAACCCCCTGAATCGTCGTTCCCCTTATATAAAACGGAAACGGATTCGAAACGGTGGAGAAACGATATGGATATGTTTCAATCGCAGAAAGGTACGGATCGCCAAAGTCAAAAACGGATCGGGTAAATCAGAAACGCATAGGCAAAATTTGGAAATGAATCAGGATCAGGAAAAATTGTGATCCGTGTCAGTCATGTTCCGAGCTTTTATGCCTTTTTGCTCAGTTGGTTAAACATTAAAACCTATTGGGCCCGCTATAAAATGAATTCGACCTCCAATAACATCCACAGTTCGTTGTTTGTTCTTCACTATTAGCACGAGTTCGTGCTTAGCACTTCCGCCTCCTGCTTCGTTGTTCGATTCAGTTCAAAGGGTTCTCACTTCCAGGCTTCCAGCCTATCCAGACTCCATTTGTTACTTGTGAATCCATGATCGATCGTTGTTGGTTCGTTGTGGTCCCTCACTGTGGCAAGTTCACTCTTGATCGTTTGCTGTGGCAAGTTCACACTTCACTATTGTTCTTGGCTCGTCCAAACTCCAGAGTCCATTCGGTGTTGTTCCAGTTACAGTCCATTCGCCGCAAAGTGTGGGATGCCTTATGCTCTTCCTTAAGAATCATATTAAAATATCCAAAAACTAATAAATTCTTAGAGCACTGTCAGTTATAGACAATCTCTAGCTGAAACAGCTTTTTATCATTAGATAGCAATATACTTTGTGCACACTGCAAAGGTAAACCTCAGCTTCAACTGTAAGATTAAGAATGGGATCAAATAGTTGTTTTTACTTGTTTCCATTTAATGTGCTTATGGCTTGAAAACTGGAAGAAAAGGAGGCCAACATTAACCAACCTATATAAACAGGCAGATGTTAACATGAAATGCCCTTTTGGACCCTTAAAGCTTATCACAAAGGTCTTAAGTGTTAGCCCCAATGTTCCTGTTATCTAAACATAAGATACTAAATATGCATAACTTCTAAACAGTATACCACTAAGGTGTGTGTTTCGTTTCCCTGCCGTATCGTATCTATATTTTTTGAGAATTTTTCGTATCCGTTTCTCCCCTCGTATCTGTATCTGTTTCAGTGCAACTTAGATTCAAAGTTTAATCAACCCCATATGAAACTCATTATAATCTCACAAGGACCAGCTTGTAGTCAAGTACAAGACTGTACAACTATATTTGTTGGCATAAGTTGAGGATCTCAAATCGTCACACTTGCACTTTCCTGTTATCCTTGAATCGAAATTCACAAATTGCATTTCTATCATAACATTGCGACCTATCATCTACCTAAGCATTGATCTGCATGTGTTAGTTCCATTTGTAGACCATATGAATCTTAGATTCTTATGTATCCTTTCCAAGGTGACTGAGTGGCTGGTCCTTTATAACAGCCTAGCAGTAAGGCTTAAGGAAGTGGATTTTGTGCAATATATCAAAAATCAGAAACATTAGTGCATATTGTTACCCCTAGACCAGCAGGGGTGACTTGATGATCAGATTTGTTTGTGATTCCATCACAAACAGCTTGCCAGAAAGATCTGTGGATTTGCCTAGATCAGTAATCAAAGACTGTCCCAGCATGCTCAGATGGTTCTTGTGCCTTGGGTGTGTCTAGTTGAGTTAGTGTCAAATGAGCCAGTTTTGTGATATTTGCGCCGAGAGTCGCTCTACAGCCCAGTATAGGGGAGATCTTGTAACGTTATGTAATGTTATGTTACATAGATGTCGGCTATAAAAAACAAAACTTTTAAATATCTTCCAAAATAAATGTTGGCCACAAAAACTACCTAATATGGGAGAGATGTTGTAATGTTCCTACCTAACAAAATAATAAAAAATTTAATTATCGGCCATAAAAAATGTCTGAGAAAAACAACACAATATAGGGGAGATGTTGTAATGTTTACTCTTAACAAAATAATAAAAAATAAAAAATTGAATTATCGGCAAAAAAAATGTTGGTAGTGCACATGGTTTTAAAACCATGTGCAAGGCCTCCTAAAAAACCTATGGTTTTATTGTACATGGTTGTACATGGTTTAGGAGGTAGTTGCAAATGGTTTTAATACCATGTGCAGGGCCTCCTAAACAACCCATGATTTTAGGAGGACCTTGCACATGATTTTAAAACTATGTATGGGGGAGATGTTCTAATGTTCTTTCCTAACAAAATAAAAAATATTATATATAGCCATAAATAGTATTAAATATTAATAATAAAAATATTATTTGTGGACTTTAAATAAAAAGATGTGCCTTTTGGTCTGAATCACATTAAAGCTCATAGTTGAGTGCAATACTTAAGAAGAGGTCTACACCTCCAAAGATTTAAGCCTAGGATTTGGATCTATGCTGGTTCTCACTCTATGCTGGTGTCAATGAGTGTGAGAACCAGGCTTTCGTTTATGTTGATTTGAACACAGAATGTTACTTTTATGCTTGGATTGTGGCTCGTAACACTTAAAATTGTTATAGATCTAGGTTTTTGAGGCCGAGATTTATAATTTTATTTAGACAATTGTTGAGCCAAAACTCCATATAAGAGGCTCCCCTCTCATTTGTATCTTGCTGTGGATTAGAAGAGAGAAATAGAACTTCTTCTTTATTAACGCTAGTGGTATATGTGACAAAGCTTTCTTATGATATGACTCATGAGGCATATGTTATGGTGAATCAAGCTTGGAGGCAATATTTTATTTTCTTTCATTGTAAGACTAAGTAGATACAGTTCATTGATCAATAAAATTTATTGCTTCAAGGAAATCAAATGAAGCTTTCTTTGTTTTCCTATATGTTTTAGTATTATTATGTTGCTTGCATTTGGAATCCTTGTAGAAGTGCTTGCAGATTCAATCTACTATCGCTGGAGATGGCTAAACCCCTTGAGCTGTGTATGCCCAAGGGCGACTCTCCCTTGGAAGAAATTCTGCATAAAACCCCAATGTTCTAAGGTTGTCCTTTGCATGAATTTTCAGTAATTTCAACCCTAGAAACCCTTTCCTAACAGCCCCTTCAGATCTGTTTTCCATGACCCCATTTGCCCAAGGCTTAGAGCACTAGTTCCTCTTCCCAACCACCATCCGACAAACTTAAAAAACTTTTTTTTTATTTTAGTTTTTTCCCATCTAAAATTTGAAGATACTTTGCTGTCCCATCTTTTCTACATTTTTGCGCCGAGAGGCGCTCTACAGCCCAGTATAGGGGAGATCTTGTAACGTTATGTAACGTTACGTTACATAGATGTCGGCTATAAAAAACAAAACTTTTAAATATCTTCCAAAATAAATGTTGGCCACAAAAACTACCTAATATGAAAGAGATGTTGTAATGTTCCTACCTAACAAAATAATAAAAAATTTAATTATCTGCCATAAAAAATGTCTGTGAGAAAAACAACACAATATAGGGGGGGTGTTGTAATGTTTCTTCTTAACAAAATAATAAAAAATAATAAAAAATAAAAAATTGAATTATCGGCAAAAAAAATGTTGGTAGTGCACATGGTTTTAAAACCATGTGCAAGGCCTCCTAAAAAACCCATGGTTTTATTGTACATGGTTTAGGAGGTAGTTGCAAATGGTTTTAAATTTTAATACCATGTGCAAGGCCTCCTAAACAACCCATGATTTTAGGAGGACCTTGCACATGGTTTTAAAACTATGTATGGGGGAGATGTTCTAATGTTCTTTCCTAACAAAATAAAAAAATAATAAAAAATATTATATGTAGCCATAAATAGTATTAAATATTAATAATAAAAATATTATTTGTGAACCTTAAATAAAAAGATGTGCCTTTTGGTCTGAATCACATTAAAGTTGATAGTTGAGTGCAATACTTAAGAAGAGGTCTGCAACTCTAAAGATTTGATCCCTCTCGACGCTTGATAGAGCCTAGGATTTGGATCTATGCTGGTAGTTCTCTCAAGCTTAGCTTTAGAATTTAATTTTACATCATTATTTGGGCATATTTCTAACTAGTTTAGTTCTGAAAAATCATTTTTTAAAGGAATCTTTAAATTTCCAAATTAATCTAGACCTGATTCACATCAAAAGATTAATCTTTTATTTAAGTAATTTACGCTTACAAGTGAGAAAATTAAATTCTGGAAATTTCTGGTTCATAACAATCTTCAAATAGAAATTAATTTAGTGTCTTAAAATCTGAATTTATCATTCACTTGCTTGGGTTTTTTTTTTGTTTATTTAGCTGTAAATTTGCATTTTCATTTTCTGCAATTAAAATTCACGTAAAGCAACACTAAAAAGTGATTCTAATCACTTGTGTCAATTCTGGAAAATTTTGTACAATTTTCATAAATTTTTTCCGCTAAATTTAATCATTTTTAGGAAAACTTAATGGCTGAAAGCTTGTTTCATTTTTCTTGGATAAGCATAAAAACAAACATTCTTTGATTTCCACACGTAATAATCTTTAAATTTTTTGCAATTTGAGCATCTATTTCAAGCAAATACTTTACTTGATTAACCAATAAAATTCACCATTTGGAGAGTGATTTTTATCACTTTATGATTCTGGAATTAACATATGTGATTAGTTCATTTTCATTTCCAAATCTGAATAAATTCATTAATTGTAAGTCAAAATCATTAAGTGAGATCTTGTTTTATTTACTTGATAATTTATATAAACAACATTTCACTTATTTTTTTCAAATATTTGTTTCATTTTCATGCTCCACTTTGTATCGAATCTGGATATGGTAATCACTTAATTTTAAATCTGGAATTAACTCAATTAAATCATCTTGTTGAGTAATCTTAATCACCAATTAATTTGAAGTTTACTTTCTACAAATATCATTCAATTTCAGATATATAAAGACTTATGTGGGTGAGATTTTTATATTCACTTAAATCTTTAAAGTGGGGTGTTGTTTTATTTCACTTTACAATTCATTTGCAAGCAATTGTCTCACCTTCATTCCAAGTATTTGCTTCACTTTTGCACTCCAATCATTTTCTTGGCAAACACTCAATTTCTAGGTTAAATAAATCTGCAATACACTTGTGCAATCTAACCCGATTTAAAATCAACCCTTCTAGCTCTCTTCATCTAGAAATCAAATTCAACTAGCCTTTAGGGAAGCCCCCTTTGACCTTTGAGAACAGGTCAAAAGTGAGGAAAGTCAGCACTGAGGTGACTGTGGTGCTTTCTTCTGTAGTTGCAACTAGGGGTTACACTCATGGTCTGGGAATTTCTCACTTAACTGTTAATTCAAGTTGTTAGAACTGTGTTTTAACTTTTTATAGCATCAAATTCAATTAGCCTTTAGGGAAGCCCTCTTTGAAAGTTTGACCTTTGAGAACAGGTCAAAAGTGAGGAAAGTTAGCACTGAGGTGGCTGTGGTGCTTTCTTCTGTAGTTGCATCTAGGGGTAGCACTCGTGGGTTGGGAATTTCTCACTTAAGTGTTAATTCAAGCTCTAACACATCTTTTGTGGGAATGCAAGATAACCTCAACCTTCTAGAACTGTGTTTTAACTTTTTATAGAATCAAATTCAATGAGCCTTTAGGGAAGCCCCCTTTGACCTTTGAGAACAGGTCAAAAGTGAGGAAAGTTAGCACTGAGGTGACTGTGGTGCTTTCTTCTGTAGTTGCATCTAGGGGTAGCACTCTGCCACCCGTGGGTTGGGAATTTCTCACTTAAGTGTTAGTTCAAGCTGTAACACATCTTTTGTGGGAACGCAAGATAACCTCAACCTTCAGGCTTCTAGAAGTGTATTTTAACTTTTCATAGAATATCACATTTGTTTCTTGCTGCCCTCCGTTCGAAAGGGGTTATTTTTGGATACAAATGGATGATTAAGAAAGCAGGTAGAAACATTTGAGACCTCATCAAAATTATTTATATTTCCTTCTTAAGGAAAGGCGACCTTGGGCTAGACTGCTAGTTATAATAGAGAATCCACCCTACCTCACATAGGTGAATTCACAATGTTCAACTCTGATCTGTCACAATTCAGTTTTCAGTTATGACATTAATATTCAGAAAATATAATGTCTTTGTTGACATTGTTGCCATAGTGGATATACTACCACTCCTTGCTTATCTAAAAAGGGGGTAATTCACATGTCCGTGCCTTGCCTGATGATGTATCAGTATAACTATCTAATGTATTCTTATACATGTGTTTATGATGAAACATAAGATGCAATTTTCCACAGTAACAATTAAAATAAAGCAACATTAAATTGTTAAATAAGAAGAGTTAGACAGGCAGAAGCTAAAGAAGTTTGTGTCTGAGCTATCAACCACCATAATCCACTCATATGCCTATTAGGCATTCATTATAAACAGAGAAAGATGCCACAAAGTCAAATAAAAATATGATTTAAACTCGTTGATGGAGTTGAACTTGAAACCCAAATAGAGCCAAGAACAAATGGACATATAGAGATATCACCGAATCAAGTATTACTTTACTAGAGTATTTATTATTTAACACTATTATGTTTTTCTCTCCCAAATGTGATCACACCAGTCATCTTTTCTTGGTGGTTTACCTGTGTACTTGGTTGTTTTTATAGAATTTGCTACTTAACATAGCAAACATTCAACTAGCTATATTCTTATCTTCACTGTTCAGCACAGTTTTGGCTTCTGTGCAAGGCTTCTTAAGAGGTCACTGTGGCCAGAATTAAAGTAGTATGTTAATAGAAAAAATTTAAATGAAATTTTAATGAAGTCCAACGTATAAGAACCAAAAGAAGCAAATGGAAGGATATAACGGGAATACAAATCAAAAGATCTAACCCTAAGGAAATCTCAAACGATTGCTCGCATAAGAGCTTTGTAACGGACATTGGCAATGATTTTGTTTCTTGTTGATTTTGGAATCTGGACGAAACAGTGCCTAGTTAGCATTGTTTTATGTGGGGATGATTTATAAATCATTTCCTTCAAAGTTTGCATTTAAAGATAATGAAGCTAACTTCAAGGGCATATATAACTCTGGAAGTTGCAAAAGGTTGGTCAATATTAATTTTTTCTATCATGTGATTGCTTCCTCTCTGAGAAAACTAAAAAGCCATAACCATTGAATCTTCTGCCTTTACAGAGTAATGTCATGCCAGGTTTTAAGTTTTAACTCACTTCAAAAACTAAATTGGTGGTTGTGTGTCACAACCATTGAATCTTCTAACTTTACAGAGTATTGTCATGTCAAGTTTTAACTCACTGCATAAAACTAAATTGGTGGTTGTGTGAAACCCTTACTCTCTGAATTGCATTTTGGGAGCTGCAAGCTAGAACATTGGTCCTCAGAATAAGACTAAGCACATAGGAACACTGCATGATAGATGTATGAGGAGAACACTGCAATATTGCTAATAGATATCTATATTTCAAATTTTCAACATGCATATTCCATTAAATCATTAGGAAAATGCAATTTTTCCTTTGATTTTTTGTTTTAGCCAACTTTTACTGTAAAATTCATTCTATGTGCAAGCTTGATGGGTAATATAGCAAATTCTACGCTCTAATTTCATTGAAGAAAAAAATCACATATTTGCAGGCAATGATGCCACTAGGGAGATTGAATCCAAAAGTAAATTCTCGTAGGGAAAATGAGCTGTTTAGCAAAAGTTCTCCCAGATTATTACAGTGAAGAAAAGATACAAGACACTGGAAAACGATGCCACTAAAATGCTCCTGCTCAGTCTTCCTTCAACATATCTCAAGACAGTAAGTTTTCTTGTATGTACAAGCATAGTTTCTCATACTGTTGTGAAATTAAAGTATTGCTGACATATTTTTGAGACTGAGTTGCCTGTGCCTAGGGCCTGTACAGGTAAGACCTACCTTCTCTTCAGGGCATGTAGAGATGGACTAATAATTTTTTACTTTTATGATTTGGCACAAGGTGGGATCAGACATCTTGAGACTGAGGAACTGCAGAACTGAGGAAGAACAGCAAACATTTGCGGCATCGTTATTTGCACAATAGCAGAAAATGCTTGGCACAGTTTAGTGAAACAGATAAACAAAATAATGCAATCATACTTATGCAGTGCAATGATAATGCATAGTGCAGTTCCGCAATAATGCAATGATCAAATAATTGCATAGAATCACTGAAAATAATAACAATATTTTTATAATAAACAAAAGAATAGAGTGAAATGTCAAATCTCGCTAGCTCATTCGGTTAAGGAGTGGGTATCGTTGGCAAGGCGACCCAGGCTCAAACCCCTTAGGGTTGAGCTAGTTGGGAGGAGACACCCAAAAATCCAGCCATGTTAAGGGTCAGTGTGGCCCAGGCCAGGTGCGATCCCCGGGTGATTTTAACGGCTTAGATGCCCCTGGGTTGCGGCCTCTCAGCCAATGGTGGAAACGCACAGGCCCCGAGTGACGGGCATTTCTTAACAAACAAAATAAATAAATAAAAGAATAGAGTGAAGAATAAAAAAACACAAGAATAAAATTATAAGCTATTGCCATAAAAGAAAATTTTAACTTTCATGCAAATTACTATGAGCCATCCATGTACCATAACTGATCATTTTGATTGATATTGATAATTTTGAAGACCATTTCAGCATGAACATGAAGCAAGTTAGAAAAGCATTTTTGTGGGCCACACCTACATGTCCATATCAGCCATGAATAAAGCAATTTTCTTGAAGGCTATGGCAGGACTGAATAACAGTGTGGGTGAAGTAAGCAACAATGCAGCACATAAGGATAGATCAGCATTTGACAGCAGACCTTGACCATAAAAATAGATCAAACAAAAACATTGATATAGAAGATCTTGATAGATCAGAGTTTGAGAGGAGATCTTGACATAAGGATAGATCAGACCTTAAGAATGGGGTTTACCATTTTAGCCTTTAGGTGTTTAGGGTTTTGGGAATCTTTTAATCAAAAAATCAATTTTGGGGGGATAGGTGGGTACAAAAGCACTGAAAGTTTCAGGATCCATTGAAAAAATTTAGGATTTGTTTGATTTCCCACGGGATCCAGTTTATGGAATCAAGATCCATTTCCATGACAGATCCTAGGAAGATCCTACACACTGGGGTGGCAGATTCGGTAAGACAGCATAGAATTAATTATTATAGCAATCAGGAAGTCAAACAGAGTTGTGCAGTGTGCAGTGAGATACAACTTAATATAGTGCATTTAAAACAATAGTGTAAAGAACCAAAGTATTGCACAAACTAAACAAGGAGCATGAGAGAGTACAGAAAAATAGTTACATGATTAAGTGTGGAGTGAAGAACATAAACTGGGGAGAATAATGGGCATCCCATAAGTAATCCACGCAGAAGTCAAAAGAACAGGTGCTCAAATCTATAAAATGCTATTGACATTACAAAGAGAGGTACAAAGAAGTGACGGTACAACAGTGAATTGCTCTATGCCAGAGCCTTTGGGAAGGTTGCCAGTTAAGTTGTGTTTGCTAAGTGCTAGACAGATGATTTATAATGAAAAAGGATTACATAATTTTACAATTGAGGAATATAATGATCAATGACTCTAAAGCGTGTTATCCAAGGCAAATCCTAATGGTCAACCTTGGGCATTATACTCAAGGATGATCACTGCTTCATCCCTTGAGGCTTGAACTCAAGTCAGCTTATGCAGATTTAGATCTAGTCAGAATTGATCACCGATTTTAGCATGGGGCCATTGTTGACTTGGTCAAATTTATTTAGTTGATGTAGCATCTATGCAGGAATCAGGACCACTAAGTTTATTGTTGGTCCTGATCGGGTTCAGCTGCTGGTGCACTGAGTTGTCAGGTCGTTTAGGGATCTTGTTGTTGACTCATGCGTTGAGCCTGGGGTGCAGGACTTATGTCACTAGTGCAAAAAATGCCTGCCGCAGTTTCAGGAGTTTTGGTACAGGCATAGAAACTGTTTTGGCCCTGACACAACGTAAGGATTGTGTTGACTGCAAAGCGGTCTTTTTCTGAAGTTGTGCATGGATTTTTTCACCCCCTCTCCACCTCTTTCAAGCAACTTTGTTGGATACTTTTTGGGAGGTTGATTCAGAGGGTGTCCCAGGTCAATAGAACCTGGGACTATTGAGAGCGAAGTCATAACAGATATACTGTGATGATTGAAATTTGTAAGCATCCTGTGAAGAGCCTCCCAAGTCACAGTGAAAATGTGGAAGGCTAAACACCATAGACTTACATTTGAGCCCTGAGATTCCCCAGCTCAAAAGTGAAAAAACATGCCTAGGCTATATTGTGCATAAAGCTTTATTTCGAATAACAGAGAATTTCTCCCTTAGACCAGTGTTTCAGCTGGAGAATTCTACATAAAAGAAATGAAATTGGGAAGTTGAGATCAGATCGAAACCCAGACATAGTATAAGTATTCAAGTTGGTCCACTTTCCCAAGGTGGACAAAAGTTCAAATCTTATATGAGAAGTTATAAGCATACAGGCAATGCAAGGGGAGAGCCTTAACGAGATCTTTTAAAATATGCCCCAGGAAAAAAAAAATATTATTACTAATGGGGTCTTGTTTAATTGGTGAAGTTGGCATAGTATTAAATCCTCCTGCCAAATAGCACGTCAAAAATGAATAACACAGGGTGCAGGTCTCAGGTGATTAGGAAACAATAATGAAATCGAATTACGAACTTATAAATGGAGCTCCTGAAATCTTACCCTGAAAACCCTTTGATCGAAAATTCCAGGATACAATTGAAGAGCATTGTATCCTCCATCGTTGAAGGCCCATGTTCGAACCACGGTGAGACCCATTTCTGCACCCCTCCTAAGCATTGTCTTCACTCTGTGCCTAGTGGAATCCTCCACGCTTTTGTCCATTAACCAGTATGAATTCCACCCATTAACATACAATTCCTTGCCATCCACGAGAAAGTGAGATCCATTCCGTTCCACAAAGCTCATTCTTGGCTGTGAGAATGGAAGAATGTGAACATTCCCAAAATTCAAGTAGAGAAATGCAATGCAGGAGACCACTCCCAGTACAGTATAGATTCTTGTCCCTTCCTCCATTCCTCTCTTTTCCTTGTCTAGAGATCTGATCAGTGTGAGGGATGAAGCATTTGGTCAGTTTGCATTACTGGACATCTACACCGATTCGCAGCCTTCATTCCATATGAGACGATTTCCAATAATTCATTTTAGGCCAATAATTCCTGGAAAAAACTAGACTTTAAAAGACTCCACAATAATCATGGAATTTTTTTGAAGATATGCTAAGAGGTCATGATAAGGGTCGTTTTCAGTGGGTCCTTGATTTGATCAGGTTAGACATTGACGTGTAATCATTGTATATATATATAGACTTATGTTAGATATGTGTATTTAGGAGTTTCAAATCTAAATATTTAAATATATTGATAAATTGTAATATTTAATATTTTGATTATCTATGTAATCAGAAATTTCAGACAGATATATGTAAACTAGTTCAGAGGGAATGTTCATGCAAGGTTTAGATTTAAATAGTTTAAATAATTTCTTAATTTAAGCAACTGTAAACATTCTCAAGCTCCACACTCATTAAGCGTATATCAAGTATGGATTTGAGATCATATTTATTTAATTATTCAATATAATTTGTGGATTTAGTTATATTTATATGAAATATTAATGGAGGTAAGGGATAAAGAGCATCAAATAGTCTCTAAATTATTTCAAAACTATGATAAAAGTCATAATTTTATTATTTTTTGTTTTAGAACTTTGCTTCAGTGTTTGTTTTAGCTTATTTTAAGACAATTTATATCCTTCTATTTTTAAAATGGTAATGGTATGGAAAAGGTAGAACTATGCTTCATTGGAAATGGGGAGATTTGAATGCCACACATTACATATAATGGATTCTTTCACCAACATTTAACATGTGAAGCGTCCTACTTCTTTTGACCAATTAGGCTAAATTTTAGTTATATATATAAAATAAAATAATATCTTATTTTAGAAAATTGAAGTTATGGAATTTATTCTTTTAAAAGTGGTATTTTTTATCATAATAAAATATTTATTAATGTGAAATGAAATTTTAAACATATTATTGTAAATATAATTTATAATATATTAATGTAAGTTATTTTATTTTTTATTTATTAAGTATTGAGAGAGATCAAAAATAAAATTTTATTCTCTATTTATTAAGTGTCAAGAAGGATAAAAATAGTTGAGAATTCAGTTTTTCAATACTTAAATGATCATTCGTTAAGATGTATTTACGTTCCCCGGATGTGGGTGATGAGATGGCAGAGAAGACAAGTGTAGGCGATGGAGGAGCCACCTCTCCCCCTACCACACAGAGTTTGATGTTTCACTTGCTTTAAGCATTTAACTAGCATAGATCCAAATTCTAGGCTCTATCAAGCCCCGAGAGGGATCAAATCTTTGGAGGTGCAAACCTCTTCTTAAGTATTGCACTCAACAATCAACTTTGGTGTGATTCAAACCAAAAGACACATATTTTTATTTAAGGTCGACATATAATATTTCTATTATTAATTTTAATATTATTTATGGCCGACATATAATATTTTTTATTATTTTTATTTTGTTAGGAAAGAACATTACAACATCTCCCCCATACATGGTTTTCAAACCATGTGCAAGGCCCTCCTAAAACCATGGGTTGTTTAAGAGGTCTTACACATGGTCTTAAAACCATTTGCAACAACCTCATAAACCATGTACAATAAAACCATGGGTTGTTTAGGAGGCCTTGCACATGGTTTTAAAACCATTTGCAAGGACCTCCTAAACCATGTGCAACAAAACAATGTGTTGTTTAGGAGGCCTTGCACATGGTTTTAAAACCATGTGCATGACCAACATTTTTTTTGCTGATAATTCAAATTTTTTTTTGTTAAGTAGGAACATTACAACATCTCCCCCATATTGTGTTGTTTTCCTAAACAACATTTTTTTGGCCAATAATAAATTTTTTTTATTTTTTATTGTTTTGTTAGGGAGGAACATTACAACATCTCCCCCATATTAGGTTGTTTTTATGGCCGACATTTATTTTGGAGGAACATTAAAAAAATTATTTTTTATGGCCGACATTTAGAAGAGGAACGTTATATAACGTTACAAGATCTCCCCTATATTGGGTTGTAGAGCGCCTCTCAACGCAATGAACTCAATCTACGAGGTCCTGGATTTATTGGTTAGAACCGTCGGTAAGATTTTTGAGTTGGTAACTAGTACTCTTTGCATCATGTCTCTGTGTTTCCATTTACTTCCCCTCGCCATGAAGTCAGGCTTCGTCTTAACTTTAGAAAGTTTCCATTTCCTGTCTACAACAAGCATTAGACAGCTCGAACTCTTCTCAAGCGCAGGGCTAGTCTTATTGAAAGGACTGTGGCTCATTCTATAATTGTCCATAGATATACTCTCTTTGATTCACAGGAAACCGAGACCCCTTCAGTCAATTGCATCATTTTGCATGCAAAAGGAGATAATCCTGCTCACTTTCGGTCTTGTAGCCTAAAGGAGTACAAGAGCCATTCGCACGAAGAGGTAGTCAGAATGTCTAGAAGATTGAAGGCTACCCCACGATGAGTCAGCCGTGGAAGGGGAACCTCCGGGAGTCAGGGAAACAGGGGGTCTTTAGATAACAGATTCGACAGTTTAGTGACAGGGCATCTTTGCAACCTTTTGGATGATTGGGAGGAGGAATTGGTCTTGTAACAATTGATTGGGCAACGTGCTCACACTAGACACGGGAATTATTGGAATGTGAGAAATATATTAGCTCAGGTGTTGATGTCGCCTCAGAGGCAAAACATGGTTGGAAATGCTCCACCTCCTCCTCCTCTCGCTCTGGAGGCTAATCCTACTCCTTCATTGATCCCTTCCCTGGCCTCCAAACCAATGGAGGACCGGGTGAATGAAGTTGATAAAGAGGCTCCTGCGGCCTTGGACAAGACCAACATGGCCTCTACTAGCTACAACAAGAGGAAGGATTTGGATAGTTGCGAGCCGACAAACATGAATCCTTTCAGGAAATCGATCCCTCTTCCAGTTAAAATGATATTCGAGGATTCTTCCAGCTCATGCCATTACAGATGCCCAATTATGGAAGAGAAGCCGAAGGAAGTGGGGGATGGTAGAAGCACTATGCAATGCTCTCGTTCTGGTTATTTTTCAGTTTTATGTCTTAGTTTTTATCAGTTTTTTCCATTATGCAGTGATTAGTTTTTTTTCATGTTTCAAAGCTTGCAGTAGTATTTTAGAAGTCTCTTACAGTATGCACTTAGGCCTAAGCTTGCCTAATATCTATCAGGCTCTTCAAATCAGAAAGATCAACTTTGACATTTACAGGAAGAATAGGTTGGCTCAGTCTGTCAGTATGTGTCCCAGTTATTTTTGTTTCAAGTACGTAAAATGCTCTGATGAGCTGGTAACTCTGGGGAAAACTTATGCATGTATTTTTAATCTTTTTGTATATTAATATATTTTTTCTCTGGAACTTACAAAAAAAATTGTATTTACATTGGCATTACAATCTCTTCAATATAGGGTTGTAAAATGCATTGAGAGAAGAGTAAACATTTGAGATGTCAATCGTTCAATGCTTAAAATATCCTTTGTTAATATGGATTGACATTGACATTACAATATCTTCAATTTTGGGTTGGAAAATGCACATCGCTTCTCTTAGTGCAATCACATTGATTTAAAAAAATTAACATTAGTGAAGAGTGAGGTGTTTTCCACTAGTGGGCAATGTTTAATCTTCATTAGGTTTTTCCTATAACCATGGGATCACCATGATGTAGGGGTTAAACATGTGGTAGCACCCATAAATATTATATTGTAATAGTCTAAAAGCACTATGGAATGGGAATTTTCTAACCACTTATAATAATAAGAGGCAAACCTAGCATTTTTGGCCTAAAATATGGTAGGAATCATTTTGGATTGATGGAATTGCAAATATGATATGTTAACATTGCTCTATTCGGTTGCAGTAGGAGTATTCTAAGGTGTTGAATCCATTTTTGGATCAAAAATAACAATTTCATAAATCTAGAATTGAAATTTCTACAAAGATTGTCTGGTTAGATTCCAATGATGACAAAACCAAAAAGGGTCAAAATCGTAGAATGTTTAGCCTTCTTCTTAAATGATATTGTGACTCGGACACACATAAGAGGATCAAATCCCACACTCATGTCCTTTAATAAGAATGCCCATAGGGGTTGGATTCAATGGTGAGGAGCGAAGATTTATTCACCATTAAGCAAGGTTCAATTCCCATAAATGATTTTCCTAGAGTAACGAGGTCAACTTGAGGTGGTGGTTAAACATGTGGTTACATCCAAAGCGATTATGTTAAATGATCCGACGACCCAAATAAGTGGACCAAAGACCAATCCCTTGTCCTTTAATTTTTAATGTAAAGGGTTTGGATCCAATTGTGAGGAGCAGGGAGTTTTTCATGACAAGGAAATGTTCAATTCCTATAAGGAATTTTTTGGAGTCATGGGGTCACATTGAGGTAGTGTTCAAACATGTGGTTGCAACCAAAAGAATTATATTAAATCATAATGTGACTTCTCCACACATCAGTGGATCAAAGCACATCCTTGTGTTCTTCATTTTATTTAATATTGGATTTTATTTTTTAGAGTTTTCAAAACTGTAAGACAAGAGTAACTAAGAGTTTACCTACCCTTGGGGGGCATCTAAAAAGCGAGTGTTTAGATATGTCTAGACATGTTGACAGTGTTGAAGAATGTGACTTTGGAAGATATTCTTATTGTACTTTTATTGTATTATCATTGTACCTCCTTTAGGAGATGTTATTGATGTGCTTGGTCATGTAAATGTACTTGAAAGAATCAATGTAACCCTTCCCTTGTAAGTCAGTTCAATAGTACCCACAAGAAAGATTATGTAAATCTTATTTTGAGTCTCCTTAGACAAGTCAGACCTGTTAGGTAAAAAGGCCACTCACTTGATGAGTATAAATAGAGACATCACTCCTCTCATTTGGACACGCTTCTCACTCAAGCAAGTGCATAAGAGAGAGAACGAAGAAGCTCGATGGAGAAGAGAAGAAGCTGCTATTGTCTTTGGGATTTGTCTTATCTTGGTTTGGCATTGTTCTTGGTGACAAAATATATACTAAAGAAGTTGTTGGGTTTTCTCCCTTGTGGTTACCTAGATGAAAATCTATGTGTTCTTTTTGTGTTGTTGTTCTTGTCTTTCTTTCAATGATCCTAATGCTATGGTTATGTTCAAATGACAATAAATGTTTAAATATCTTGTATAACCATTAAAATAATAACATAATATCATAGCCATCCTAAAAGAATTCATTGTACAGTCATAATAGTTGCTACTGCTACAACTGTCAGAGATTAGGGCTTCATGCTTGAAACCCTAGAAGGAAAAATCTAGTCATCTTGGAATTTTCGCTACAACTTCATTTTGGTAAATTTACAAGAGCTAAAACTAAGACATGATGAATATTAAATGTTGATGTACCTTTTATGCAAGTTTAAGTTTTAGATTCATTGTACTTTATGAGATATGATCCATGCAAAACAAGCTTCTAGCCTCTTTCAGAATTCAGTTTTAAACAGGTGACCTAGGGGAAAATGTTATATATCAGGCTAGGAAGCTCCAAATTGAATTTTGTAAAATGTTACAGAAAGGGGACGGATTGTAGTTTCTGTAGTGCGATTTTCAGAACCTTAAGCTGAAATAGTGACATGTGGAAGTCCGTACAAGTTTGATATACTAAACTAGTCCATAAACATGTCACCTTGGGAAACTTAGCATAAATTCCACTTGGTTAATTCAATATTGCTCTAACCTATGGGGTTGGATAGAGGATAGATGAGACTAGCTGAGACTAGCTGAAGTAAAAAATTTAGACCTTGAGGAGTAGAATTTTTTTATAAACAACATAATTAATACAGGACAATGGAACATGCTCAACAAAAGAAACTAGGGCTTCCTATTCCCGGAACTTCCCTCTGCAGATCAACTAAAAAAGGAGGACCATCTAACTCTCCCTAAGAGGGTGCATATTTCTATGGAATCAGTTTCCATTTTTGTGGAATTTCAAATTTTTACCTAACATTGCTGCCAAGAAAACTAGGGCATCAGATATTTTTCAGTTTTGTCCATAGATTTGGGAAAAAGGAGTACATTGCTGCAACTCGCCTTGAGGAGGCGCATCTGTCTTTCTAATCAGATTTTCAAGTTACCAATGTTGAAAAATTAGGGTTTCTTTATCAAACCGTAGGTCATCTAGAAGCATTTTTTTAGAAGACCTTGGAGCAAGCACTTGGTTGGATCACTCTTATTGGTAAGCACTATTTTCTATATTTCCATTTGAGGATCTTATTTTATCAAGATGACAAACAATACCAAGCTTGAGGTCAAGCTTGAAGGAGTTGAGAACTTCCAAGCATAGAAGTACAAAGTGCTTCTCATACTATAAGAAATGACTTGAAAACTATGTCAAAGGAGAAGTTACAAAGCCAGAAGGTGATGAAGACAAAGCTAAGCATAAGAAGAATATGGTCAAGGCCAAGAGGAATATTGCTAATTCCATCAAGGATCATTTGATCCCACATGTATCCTCCTTGAAGATTCATAAGGATATGCTTTGATTATTTGACCATCCTGTAAGAAAGGAAAGAAGAAGATACACCATGTTCACATTATAGAAGATGGTGAACCAGTTAAGAAGAGAGCAAGGGAAGATTCCTCAAGTGATGGGGAATATGTATTTTGATACAGAAGGATTCACTGCATAAGGTGAAGCTTGAAGATGACTATCAATATCCTATTAAAGGGATAGGAGGAGCCTCCTACAAAGTTGGATTTCAGAAAAAACACATGAAGATAAAGATGATGCTATATGGAAGAACCTCTTATTCATTTCAGCATTGGATAAGAAGGGATGCAGACATGAATGAAGAAGAAGGGACACACAGATTCAACACCAGTACATAGATCCAAGTGATATATAGTGTAGAATACTTACTCAACACTTACGATCATGTGCAAGATAGGAACAAGTCCTCAAAATCAGACGATGAAGTAGAGCACACTGTCAGAGACTCTAGTAATTCCTACAAAGAGATAATGATCAAAAGAAATCCTACTAGACAAACAAAGATAAGTATTTGAATTATCATTTCCTGTATATCTAATTTCTTAAATGATATTGTTTAGTTGTGTACATATTTATGTCCCTAGGTTTAGGAAGTGTATTATGTATGTTAGAGTGTTTGCGTTGATGAATAGTATACTACTAATATTCATGTGTTTGCGTTGATGAATAGTATACTGCTACTACTACTGATCCGGATTTATGCATGAACGAAATGAAAGAACATATACAGAGTCATTATAATAGACATTTTGCAAAGATAACAGAGATACAGTAAACACATATTCTATTAAATGGCAGAAATAGAACAGACTGTAATACAATTGCTAGAATGGTGGTAGCTATCTCTGAGAAGAGATGTAGCTGCTATGCTCATTCGTGCCAAGTTGAATACAAAATGAGGCCAAAGGGGCCTATTTATAATAAGAGTGAGGTGAGAACTCCAAAAGTCCAAAACGTAACCCTAGAAGATGAACCGTCATAAAGTTTGCGGCCCCAAGGTGGTAAGTTGAACAGTCAACTTCCCGGGGTCATAACTTTTGCATACGATCTCCGATTTGGGCGTTTGATAGCTCGTTGGAAAGGTCGGTCTAAGATTTACAACTTTTGGTTAGCCAAATGCATGCTAATGGAAACCATTTGGCCTCGAATCTCCAAAAAACGTCGTTTAGGGCCTCAAAACGGCCCCGAAAGTTTAGGACCCAAAAAACTGTAGAAAACTAACTAGGAAACTGCCACAATGGACAATTGTTTTGAGCCAGTGGAATAGGTGGGTGGCCACCGATATCCATCTGGATCAATCCTCCCCCCTTAGGAAGCGAAGGTCTCCATTGCATCGAATCCCGTATCATATCTCAAACTGTGTGTTGAGTTGATCTCTTAGTGCAACATTTGCTGAAGTGAAGAGGCTTCCTTTCTTTGACATCCCGAGAAGGCTGTAATTGTTGTATGGATGATTTGTTTCTGGATGAGCACCTTGAATACGTGGCCTTGCATCGTAGAGGTACTCGGATAGATGAGGAAACAATGGCTTTGTCTTCTTCTTGTGTCTGATGAGCAGAGACACCCTGTGCAGAGGGTGTGGAGGTCTCTGTGATCTTATGTTCTCCTTCAGACGCAATTGTGAAGAGGAATAATTTTCTAGTGTGGGAGCTTATCTTCCTACCCTGCGAGACTATAGCAGGTGCAACTGTCTTTGGGATTCAGTAGAGTTGTCCTCCCAAAGTGACAATGACACTGCGAGGCCGTGACTCATATACAGCATGACGCTTCCACATATATGGTTGTCCTAAAAGAACATCACATACTTCAAGTGGGGCCACATCACACAATACCTCTTCTTTGAAAGGCTTGATGCCATATGGTAGGAGGCATTGTTGAGTAATGCGGATACCTCGTCCTTGGCTTAGCCAACCGATGCTGTAAGGTTGCGGGTGTGGTGTTTTCGGAAGCTCCAATCTCTTAAAGACTTCTGCTGAAACCAGGTTCTTTTGGATGCCATTGTCAACAACAAAATGTAGAGGCTTTCCCTTCACCCACATCTGCGAGTGGAAAAGGTGCTCCTCTGCCTCTGACTCTTTAGGATCCTCTAGTTGAATCTGGGCAGTAGCAACAGTGGCAGTGGGGTCTGCATCAATGATCTGCCTCCCATTGTGTGCAGTTGTGACATTGGGTTCAGAATCAGATTCAGGATTTGATTCTGAAGATTTGATCTCGGCCACTAATGACTGCTTTGAGTGACATTCATCAGTGTTGTGCCAAGGGATTTTATGAAATTCACACCACTTACCAGTGTCCTTTGTCTTTCGATCTCCCTTCTTTGCTTGTGGCGGGGACTGGTTGTCGTTTTCTTTTGCTGTGTTCTACGGGCCAGGGTTTCCCGTGCCTTGCTTCTGCGGTGGATTCGTAGGTCCAGAGTCTTGCTTGTTCTTTTGTCAAAATTTCTCCTCGATTTTGACAGCATACCGATAGGCGGATCCAAGTGAAGAGATGTCGAGGAAGTCCATCTCAGTTCGGATGTACTGATGTAGACCACTGCGATATTTCAGGATTAGGTGCCGCTCAGAGTCTTTGATACTCAGCTTTGTCTGCAGGGTATGAAATTTGTTGGTGTACTCCGACACCGTCTGGTCCCTTTCTTAACGCAGAATGGTCCATTTTGTGTACTGGTCATCATAGTTTCCCACAGGGTAATATTATTCCCTGATATCATCTATGAAAGAGGCCCAAGTGGGATTTGTTTCAAACATTCCAGACTCGTCTGATGAGTTTTGCTCATAATAAGTACCCCACCAATTTTGGACATGGGGGATTGCCTTAAGGAGCGCAAATGTGATCTTTTCTCTATCGAAAAAATTTTGGACAGAGAAATACCCTTCTAGAACATTCAACTAATTATCCAGGGCATCTGCATCAATATTGCCTTCAAATAAAGGAATATCAAAGTTAAATTGTACCTTAAAGGGAGTTACATCCCTGAACCGACTCCTCATTGAAGATGCACTTGTCGTTGCCGGCATTTGCCGATAGATTTGGGTAAAACTATCCATCATCTCGTTCCTCTGTCGCTCAAGGGCTTCCTCGAGCAGCGACTTGATAGGATCTCCTACTCCATCGTCTCTCTTTTCTTTCGCCATAGGAGGTCGTTTGGGATGGCGAGAATGATCAAGTGAAACTAGTTCGAGACCAAACTCTCTATACTCGGACCTCGTCGGGGACATGCGGCGAGAAACAATCAAAGAGTAGATTGCTCTGATACCACTGATCTGGATTTATGCGTGAATGAAATGAAAGAACATATACAGAGTCATTATGACAGACATTTTTCAAAGATAACAGAGATACAGTAAACACATATTCTATTAAATGGTAGAAATAGAACAAACTGTAATACAATTGCTAGAATGGTGGTAGCTATCTCTAAGAAGAGATGTGGCTGCTACGTTCATTCATGCCAAGTTGAATACAAAATGAGGCCAAAGGGGCCTATTTATAATAATAATGAGGTGAGAACCCCAAAAGTCCAAAACGTAACCCTAGAAGATGAACCGTCATAAAGTTTGCGGCCCCAAGGTGGTAAGTTGAACAATCAACTTCTCGGGGTCATAACTTTTGCATACGATCTCTGATTTGGGAATTCGATAGCTCGTTGGAAAGGTCGGTCTAATATTTACAACTTTTGGTCAATAAAATGCACATTAAGGGCAACCATTTGGCCCCGGATCTCCAAAAAATGTTGTTTAGGGCCTCAAAATGGCCCCGAAAGTTTAGGACCCGAAAAACTGTAGAAAAATAACTAGGAAACTGCCACAATGGACAATTGTTTTGAGCCAGTGAAATAGGTGGGTGGCCATCGATCTCCATTTGGATCACTGCACAACATTCCATTATCACTCAATTAGAATGAAACATCTTTGTTGACGTGTTGGGAGTAGTGCACGCTCTTAACTATGTTCTGGTAGAGATGGAAGACATCTAGAAAGTTACTGTATGTATGTGGGATATGGATGAATGTTGTGTTGAAGCATTGGCTAATATAGTTGCATGACTGTGTGACCTTTGTATTTATGAATAAGAATTTGTCATTATTAATATGTTTTTGAAAATTGAAATGTTTCTAATCATGCAACTGAATTTGACTTCTAGGAAATATCGTGTACAATCACTTACAAATGAATAATGATGAGACTTATTCCAAATAACAAGTGACAATGGTTCAACTATGACATTCAAGAAGAATTTATGAAATCAAGCATTCTACAGAAGTACAAAGAGAGATTCATGGTTTCTCTCTAGAAGTGGGAGTCAGTTATGATGAGGCATTTTCTCTAGTGTCCAAACACACTTCTTTAGTGGTGGATATTACACTAGATGGATGGTGTAATTGAAGTAGAAGTGTATACTGGGCAACCCCCAAGACTCAGGATTCTCTACAGAGAACCACATGTGCACAGATTGGAGAAGGATTTGTATGGGCTCAAAAGGAACCCATGACATGACGATCTTAAGGATCACCTAGAGTGATGAGATATAAACCTTTGCTACAAGGTTGAAGATGGTAGCCCGCATTGGACGAGAAGCTCATAGATGGGTTCAAGAAGAACTTGCAACACAATTTGAGATCTTGGTAAACTCATTTGATGGGAGATGACATAGATGGATAAACAGAATATCAACAAGAGAGAAGGATACCAGTCACTCCAGTACAATACGTCCTGATGTAGAGAGTATGAGATGTTAAAATGTAGAGGGAGGATAATGCTCAGTTACAGAGGGAGCATGAAATCCCTACTTCAGAGGGAGTGACTACAACACAAATTGTGAGACATTCTCACTTAGCCTCTATATGTGGAAAAGGTTGGTTGCCTTAGTATCTTGGGAATATGCTTAGAGTGATATCAAATGTCTTCCCTCACCGAGAGGAAGTAGATATCATAGTTCGAGAATATTGGCATGATTCTTAGGATTATAAGTGTGGAAGAATCCATATAAGATTTTCCTTAGTCAAGGAAAGTATGCAGTAGAGATCCTGAAGAGATTCGGGATGATGTAGTGCAAGGCCATTGCCACACCGATGGCATCAAACTTGAAGTTGTTGTATTGCAAGGCCATGGCCACACTGATGGAATCAAACTTTAGATAAAATTGATGCCATGATCTATAGGTAGATGATTGGTTCATTGATGTACTTGACGAACATGAGGCCATATATTTTCTTTGTGGTGAAAACTTTGAGTCAGTATATGGTAGAGCTGAGACATATTCACATGGTTGCAGTAAATCATGTGTTGAGGTACTGTTGGCCTGATTTTCTGACCTAGGCCAACAAGGAGATTATTCCCACACAATCAGCTTAAAGCAGCGTCCGGTGTATTTGGAGTAGCAAAATCTCGTAGGTTATGGTCCTGCTACCAACTGAGTTTTTCTCTTAAGGAGAAACTAAAATTCAGCAAAAATCTATCCTAAAGTTATATCTATCTAACTAGACCCTAAAATTAGTTTTAACTATCAAAGTTATCCTATACTTGCTTTCTTAAGGAAAGTCTTTGATTTTTTAAGATTTTTATATTTAATTTTCTAAGTATGAAAGGCTATTAAAAATTATTCTAAAAAATTACACAAATCCTATTTAACAACTGTTCAATGGGAAACTATACTAAAATAATATTAATCTGGACTATCTAAACTATCCTATCTCTCCTATCTCAGCTGAGAGCGATTTTAAATATTATATTAATTATTAATTAATATAAGATTAACAGAAAAATAAAGGGTAGGATCTAAATAGAAATATTTAAGCCATACACACTAAATCATTCTGCTACAAAATAACTTATCAGAAAACTGAGCTAAACAATTATTTAAAATTTTATGAAGTGTCTAATTAATTAATAACTAATAACCAACATTAGATATTTGAATAAGAGATAATGTTCAGTATGAAATCACTGTAAAAATACAAATAATATCTAACAGACATAAATATATATCCTTATATCTTGAATTTACAGTAGAAACACTAGTAAATTCAGTCACAATGACATATTAATTCAAATATAATATTGGGTTGACAAAGTAAAATACTGATTAATAATCACAAGCATAACCAAGTACACTGTATTAATATTAAAATAGAAGATCATATACTGAAATATAAAGAGTATCCAAAACAATACCTGTCACGATATCAACTTGGAAATTTCCAGTCACATCCCATATCCAAAGATAAAACTTCAGCCAGGAACAAGACTAGCATCAAAATAGTATTTCAAGTATTTTTACTTCAGTCACTCCATCCTACTTTCTCATAGAAATTACAAGCTTATATAATACTACCAATCTTTTGATTCAGTTTTTTCTATAAATGTTATATGCAAGATTATAGGAGTCCTATCGCTATCAAAGAGCATCAACTCTTTTCAACCTACACCTGTCACTAGAGGATAACAAATAAAAACAACTTAGCCTGAAACATTTGCTGGTTTAAAGGAACTAGCAAATTCATGGCTGTGTCGACATGCCAATCTTCAATACACATCCACGTCTTCCAACTAAAATCCAGAATATTTGACACATCCTGAAACTGTGAAGAATAGCGATGACATACCCACTTGTGCTAGTTGATTTAGTTTATGCATAGATTCCTTGCCATCCTGTCTCCCATCTATACCTTCACACCGTGGTAGTCTGAACAATCTCTTGAACGCTCTGCTAACACGGCAGGGTAGACCCATCCACAGCCGCATAGGCGGGCTTCAACAGGCGATGGGCGCTTCAAAACACTTAGGTGTATCGGAGTGGAAAAAGTTACGACCTAAGCTGTGGGCGGGAAAACTTTCAATCGAAAATCGAAAAGACATTGACATCGGCAGCCAAGTGCTTTGCAGAGCCGCAATGACGGAAGAGAAAAGGCTAAAAACATGCGACACGCATCGGCGGGCAGAGCGCTTTTCGTTTCGGGTAGCTAGCTGATTTGGGAGCCGCAACGGCGGAAGACGAACAGACAATAGCCTCTAAAGCGGAGCGCTTTTCATTTCGGGTAGCTAGCTGATTTGGGAGCCGCAACGGCGGAAGACGAACAGACAACAGCCTCCAAAAAAATGCTAAGTGCTTGTTACGAAGAGAAATTCCTATGGCTTGGGGTACCACAACAGACAGCTAGACTCCAGAAATCAATCTTTCCCTATATGCAATAGAAATTAAAAACATCTAACACTAAAGGATCGAACCTCGTAG
>LPNX010221280.1:398626-409540 GCA_001517045.1 Pseudotsuga menziesii | reverse complement strand
TATATAGCTTTCCAAAGTGATACTGAAAGGTCGAATCCGTGCGATCTCAAGGCATATGGAAGGCCAGGAGTCATATGAGTCGGATTCAAGGCAAGGAACGCTCCAACAGTTTTGGATTATGCACACATCCCGATGTACGCGACTATAGAGGGAATATCCGCGTATGTACGCGGTTATCAGGGAAAAGGCCGCGTATATCGTTTTTCTAATGTTTTTAGGGATGGTCAATGATACATCAAAAGACAATAAATGGTCCATAGGGAATAATGAGTCTGCAGCGGGATAGGGGAAGGCCATACAATGTGTGATTCACCTAGTGTGGTGAAATTCGCTATAACAGTGCTTAAAGATTTTGAAATTTAGCAACGGTTAAAACTATTTCTCCTCCGAAACGACGTTTTGCAAAGGATGAATGGTCTGATCCATCTTCAACTCAGCAAAAACAAACTCTAAAATCTGCGACCCACAATAATTCCAAACACGAGCAATTTCTGAAAACCAGGACGAAAGGTAATCTTCAAGAAATCATCCAAAATTAAAGCATGACCCAAAAATCATGGATCAAAATGATTCAAAGCAACATTAAATCATGAGGGGGACCAAAATTTTTAAGAAATTTGAGGAAGACAGTTTCAGCCGCAACATGTTTATTGACATGACACATAGTGTTAAAACAGTAAATCCTAATGTTCTAACTAATGATCCGAATTATTATTTCAGTTATATGCATAAAATCTCATAAATATAGTTTTTAAGACTTTGCAAAATCCCATCCATTAATATCGAAATCGAATTTGATAGGATACTAAGCTATAAAACTATAACATATTAAGATTTCCAAATGATACTCATTTATTCACTAGCTATTTATATACAATTTTACAAAGTCATGGTAAGATATTTAAGTTACACATGGGGTGTGAACTCTTAGGTTTAATAAGAATTTTAATTTAATAATTCTCCTTTAGTTCTAGGAATTTAAGAACTTATAATATCTTGTCAATAACCATTTTAAAACAAATTCAAACTGTGTTTTTGTTGATCCTCAATTAGCATACCATCTTAACTCAACATATATAATCAAATAGATTAATAAATAAAATTGATTATATAAAAATTTATGAAATTTACAGCTGCTAATTATCAAGTTTATGAAAATGTTTTCATCAGCTTCTAATATGTTACTTGACTCTTCTACAAATGAGAGTACTTTTAGAATCGAAGATTCTGAAGGCACTCTTTATAATTTTAAATAGGTAAATCATAAAAGAGAGCTGATCCCTCTTCATCCTAATGGAAAAATGAAGGGGTTGTTGCTAACTGTCAACAAATGGCGACGACCTGGGTGAACCAGTTATCTCTGCTCATACAACTTACAATGATATAAACAAAATCTTAAAACTTATTAAAAACAATAAAAAATTCTTTATCTAAATAAAAACCATTATTTATTCATATTCATAAGTATAACTCAGAAATATTCCATCTTTTAAAACAGAGATCTAGTTAGGGATAAACTTAAAAATATCCTGGTCGAAACAAAATACTTCATAGTAATAATAACCTGCACCATCAGCATAGAGTATAGAAATCTACTTTTCTGAAAATTTTCCAAAATCTGTTCCATAAACATAATTTTTTTTTTAAACAATAATTCTGACTGAAGACTACTATCTAGGTATGGTATCCCAATGTGATAGCATCATTCACGAGAACTGTCTGGAATAAGCAAGCTGACTCGTGATGAGACCTCTTGTCTTTTAACTTAAAATCAAAAGCCATCACCTTGGTGATCAGAAATGAAGTTATCCCAGTCAACACTGATGATCATGATTAGGCCGGCTCGTGATGAGACCTCCTATTCTTCAGTCAAAATTTATATTTTCTTTGTTCTTTTTCATCTTTTAAATTTTATAAAATGAGAGATCATTACCCAGCATGGTGACCAAATGGTAATGTCAGTCATTAATATCACTAGAAAATGAATCAGCTGGCTTGTGATAAGACCCCTTATCTCTTGGTTTGTTAAACCAAAAGCCATTACTAGTTTCCTAATAATGTCATACTAGTGATATTTATGATTCTGATCAGACCGGCTTATTACTAAGACCTTTCGTCTCTCATTTTAGCATTTTATTGACTGGAACAAATTCTAAAAGTTTTCAAATTGTAAATACTTTTGAAAACTGATGGTAGAGATCTGTAAGAGTTTTTCAAAAGTACAAGTTTTGAAAAAGATATTAATAAGCTATCCCCACTTTATATAAAAAATAAAAGAGGTAAGGAATAATCTGAGTGACACTTAAAAATAAAATAATGATAGGTTTTTCATAGATTTTAAGAAACCTTGATCATCCCAAACAAATTTTTAAAAGATTTCAGTCTAGTATCATAATTTTTCAGGCTCATGAGCAAACTGACTTTTTAACTTGAAGATTTATTTATTTACATTTATTTTTTCAGCTGCTAACTAAAGATTACTGACTGATTATATACAAAAATTTGACAGCCGGTAAAATTTAACTAACAGAATAAAAACTGGCTGTAATAATAGAATGATGTTTGAAAGTTACACAAGTTTTATGAATTTCTCATCATCCTTAAATTTTATGAACTATAATTCAGTTTATATACAAAAATATAAATTTATTTACAAACAACGAACAAATTATATACATTTTAAGACCAAAAATATTAACAGAAATACTTTTTTCAGGATCAATCCATTCACTGGGAATGTTTCGGACTGTCCTTCAAGTGTTTGTAATCGAAAGGTACTTGGACCTATCTTCTCAGTAATAACAAAGGGACCTAACCAAAGCTTCTGAAACTTAGTATGATCTCCCTTTTCCTCGTGAACTTTATCCCATTTTAAAACTAGGTCTCCCACCTGAAATTCTCAATTGGAACTAAAGGATTGGTTAAACCAAGATTTCACAATTTGTTGATGCTTTGTAAAGTGTTGTTTTGACTTTTCTCTTTCTTCCTCAATCTTGATCAAAGTGTTAATTCTCTTTTCCATTGCTGGACATTCTTCATCTTGCACAGACTGAGCTAACTGTAATGAAGCTAAGAATAAATTCAGTGGTAAAATAGCTTCAGTTCCATATACTAAGAAAAATGGTGAGTTACCTATTGCAGCCTTAGGAGTCACTGTGTCTGCCCAAAGGGCATTGACCAATTCTGTATGCCAATCTCGATGGTGAAATGAAATGGTTCTTTTGAGAATTTTCAATAAATTTTTATTTGTTGATTCAGCTAAACCATTTGCATGAGGATGGTAGTTAGCTGAATACATGATTCTTATTCCCTTCTCTAAGGAAAATTGAGTTAACTCAATTGATGAAAAATATGAAGCATTATCAAAGACGAGGGAATCTGGAATACCAAATCTTCTTATGATAAAGAATTCTAAAAATAATATAACCTGATTGGTATTTATAACCCTTAATGGTGCAGCTTCTGCCCAACGAGTAAAATAATCAGTTGCAGTTATTATATATTTGTGTTGCTTAGATGATAGAGGATTTATTGGCCCTACTATATCAATACCCCATTGCTGAAAGGGTCTTTCAACTAAAACAGGTTGTAAAGGAAAAGCAGGTTTTTTAACCCTTCCCGTAGCAAGTTGACATTCCTGGCATTTTCTAACAAAAGTATAGGAATCTCGAAACAAGGTAGGCCAATAATAACCAGCCCTAAGAATTTTGTGCGCAGTGGTTTCTCCACCAAAATGACCTCCTGCTGGTCCAAAATGTAACTCTTTCAAAATTACTTCTATTTCATCTTTGTCTAGACATCGAAGCAATACTCCATCTGAATTTATCTGAAAGAGAACATTATCAATTAATAAATAAGGAGCAGATTTCAATCTAAGTGCTCTTTTCTTTCTTGGTTCTAGGTAATCAGGAGCAGTTCCTATTTCCAAAAGTATTCTTATATCAGTATACCACAAATCTTGTGGTGGAGGATAAAAATAAATTTCTCTGGTAAGTAAAACCTCATCATTGACAGTTTCATCTTTCTAAGTCATACTCTTGAAGGGCTGTCATCCAAGGTGCCCTTTTCTCACCTAAGTCCTTTTGTACTAACAAGTTTCTGACTGAGGAATAAGGAACGATTATTTTCGTTTTAGATTTCAATAAATATGGATGAAAATGTTTAATAGCTTTAAAAACAACAAAATCCTGTTTATCAACTTCATGATAATTAAGTTCAGCACCTTTGAAATTTGAACTCATGAAGGAGATTGGAACTTCGTTATTTTGTTGATTTAATTGGGTTAAAACTGTTGCATATGAAATATCAGAAGTAAAAGTATACAATATGAAATCCTTGTTAAAATATGGGCTTAGAAGGCTAGGAGCTTCTGAAATGGCTTCTAAAATTTTCTGAAATGACTCTTTTTCAGTTTGTCCCCAATTAAAAATAACGTCTTTCTTAATCATTTTCTGCAATGGACGAATGATTTCGGAGAAACTGGGAATGAATCTCCTAACAAAATTTATTTTACCGAGAAATGATTGCATTGCTTTCTTGCTAGAAGGATAAGTTATCTTTGAAATGGCTTGGGTTCTTTCAGGATCAATCATGATTCCATGCTTTGAAACCACGCAACCTAGTAAAATACCTTCTGAAACAGCAAAAATTGTTTTTTTAGGATTTAAGGATATTCCAAATTTTCTACATCGTTCAAATACCCTTCTAAGATGATTAAGATGATCAGGTCGATGTTTAGAATATACAGTAACTTCATCCAAATAGACAACGACTGAATGGTTAATTAAGCCTCTAAAGGCAATATCCATTGCCCGTTGAAAAGTTGCTCCAGCATTGATTAACCCAAAGGGCATCTTGTGGTAAGCATATGTTCCCCATGGAGTTTTAAAAGCTATTTTCAATTGATCATCTGGGGGAACTAATATTTGATTGTATCGTGAGAAACCATCAAGGAGTGATAGTATCTCAGCCCTCGACACCTTTTGAAGAATTTGTTCCATGGGAGGAACTATGTAATTATCCTTTTCAAAAGACTTATTCAGATTTCTAAAATCTACACATAACTTAATATCCCCGTTTTTCTTCCTGACCAGAACTAAGTTTGCTACCCATTGAGTATGCCTGATGGGAAAAATAATCTTGGCAGCTAACAATTTATTTAGTTCCTTCTTAATTGTCGGTTCTAGTGACGGGTGATATTTCCTTAGCTTTTGTTGAAAATGTTTTGACTCCTGTTTAATTGGAATTATATGTTGCATGACTTGTGTGTTGAAGGTTTTCAGGTCATCATATGTCCAAGCAAAGACATCCTTGAATTCCTGAAATAATTTTATAAATGCTGTTTTTTCTTTGGGATTGCAATCCACTCCTAGATTTATAGTTTGGGGATTTAGTTATGTTCCTAGATTGATGGTTTCATACCTCATTCGAGAGCTATTAGTTTTACAATTAGGGACAGATCTAAATTTATCCTGCAAATCAAAGAACTTTTCTAATCTTAGTATTGAATTAGGGACTGGTTTTACCTTTTCAAAAGCTTTTTCAACTGAACAAAAATCATTTATTACCGAAAAATCCCGCAGATTTTCGTCGTGAGTGACTTCATCTATGGATGAATCTTTAAAGGTATCCTCATTCATCAGAAAATTTAGCACCTACACATCATTATCGAATACACGCCAGTTAAAAATATTATCAGGTATAGAAGGTCTAAAAATCAATTCAACTGAAAAGAAATCTGATGTAAGCTTTTCTGACGGAATTAACTTTGATGCTAGATTTGCCAACAAATCTGCTTCTTGGTTTTGATTTCTAGGAACATAAACTATGTTAAATGCATCAAAATGTGAGATAAGGTTCCATACCTCCCGTTGATAACTCTGTAAATGTTCAAATAGGCAATGAATGGAGTTACGAACCTGTCTGACAATGATCTCGGAATCACCGTATGCAATTAACTCTTTGATATTCAAATCAATTGCTTTTTTCAAACCTTGCATTAAAGCTTCATTTTCCACAGTGTTGTTTGTACAATTAAATTCCATCCTACAAGCTATACATGTTTTATTTCCCTAAGGGTCTACCAACAAGCAACCAGCTCCGGCTCCTTCTTTAGACTTCGCGCCATCAAAGTATAAAGTCCAAACAGAACTATTCACAACCACTTTTCTTTCTATAATATTTACAATATTCAGATTATCTACATCATCAATGGTTTCCTTGAATGAAGAGTTAGGAGAAATAGATGTCACATTTCTAATTTTAGATTGCTGTTTATTTTTAAAAAAGGCAGAATTTTCAGCTTTAAAATTAACAAATCCCAATTCATACATGTAATTCCCCATAATGCAATCTGAAAATAAAACAGGTTCACTAGGATCATGCAGTTCTGTGACAGTATGTTTCATATATCTTTCTCTATTTATCTTTATCTAATTTGACTTTCCATTCTTAGGTAACCATAATGTTGACCAGTCCGTGGTAAAGAATCCATTCAATTGTTGAGACCAATCCCTACTTAAAAATAGCCCATATGCATCTGGAATATCTGCAACAATAATATCTATAATTTGATAAACCGAAGGGTTACAAGCAATCCTGACTAAAACATCTTTCATTTCCCCTACAACCTTTACATTTGTCCTGTCTAATTGAGTTATTTAGGAATTTGATGGGACATATTTCCCATTCAAATTCTTGCATACTGATAAAGGCATGACATTGGAGGATGCTCCGGAGTCTACCATGCAATTATGAACATTCCTATTGAAAATCTCAAAGGTAAGTAAGAATGGGGGTGTAGTTGATTTAGAGTTCTTACCTATAAGCGAGGCTTTGTCAGCCGTTGCTTTTCCTTTTTCAGTTGCTATTGAATCATTATTAGAACTGTTTGCAGCAACATTTTGTTTTGCATTAGGAATAATTGAACTCATGGCAGGATTCATAACATGACTATTAGGCATTGGGTAGATTTGAAGAAGGTCATACATACTGATGTTTGCATGTGTCTTCTTTAAATCTTCAATTATATCATATTGTAAATCTAATTTTGGAGCATTTTGAGTAGGCTGGGTAATTTTGGTTGATTGAGTCTGCTTGGCGGATTGAGTTTTTTTATTAGGTCGTGAATTATTGTTGTCATTATTTGTAGTAGAACTTGACGAAGCTCCAGGAGTGTTTGTGAATGCTCTACTACGAGTATTATAGGCATGTTGCCCTGTAGGCAGACTTTTACTCTCGTATTCTTTTACAAGACTGTCCCAGAAATGACCATTGACTTGTTGAGGTTCCTCTGATTCTTCCTCAATTTTCGATTCCTCTTCTTCTTTGTTTTCTGTTATTTCTTGATTAGAAGGAATCTCGGATAAAGATAAAATAGCTCGAATTGTATTAAAAATTTCTTCATTTGTTGCTATGTCAGGTGGTGTATTTGTTTTATTAGTTCTATTCAGATTTTGTCTAAACTAATTTCTGAAATATCCCCTAGAAGGAGAAGCCTCAGAATTGGTTTTCTTTAACCCTACAACCTCATTGGTTAATGCTCGAATAGCATTTTGCAGCTGTTCTATGTCAAATGCTTTATCTTTTTCTGAATTGAGTTTTTCAGTCTTCCTACGGGGAAAAGTGTCAGATTTCCCACTCCTATCTGGTTCATAGGACATGGAATCCTTCTCGACTTTAATGGCTTCCTCAAAATTTTCTACTAACGTTGTTTTCCCAGCTCTCTTAACGAACATCCCAGAATATTTTGGTAAAGCTGATGTATAATTTTCAATAATTATATCCTCGGGTGGTTGAGAAGCAATTGGAGTTTTATTTTTTATTGTTAGAAACCTTTGATTGAAATATTTGATTCTTTCTTTAGGCTCCATTTTAATCCTAGATAACTCTAAGGCTAAAAGAGCAGGTGTTTTATCTTCCCCAAATTTATCTAAAAAGGATTTATTAAATTCACCCCAGTTTGTGATTGATCCTTGTACTAACAAGAAGTACCAAGTAGAGGCTCTTCCTTCAAAAGTTAGAGGAAACAATCTACAAATGACATCTTCATGCTGAACGTTCAAAGTTTGCACAGCTAACATGAATTTGTCAACATGCACCTTTACGGGTTCTTTGTCATCTGGGTTGAACTTAGGAAGAAGTTTATCTAAGTGTTTGGGAAAAGGATGTTGTACACCAGGGATAGCCACAGCAACTGTTCTCATCCAAGGGAGTTGTGGATTAGGTGGAGGATTAGCTCCTCCTCCCACAGGTACATTTCCTGCCATTGGACTTCTTTCAGAACTTGAGGAATTCCCTGACTTGGATGATCTTGGACTATTGGGTGGTGACTCCGGCGGAGAAGGTGGATGATCAAAACCGCCTTCTACAGTTAGTCTTCTAGCAGTGTTTGTTTGAATAGTTTGTCTCTGATGAATTCTCGTTTGATAACGTGGAGTGATATCAACTTCTTGCAAACCTTGAGAAACTATGTTCAATTGCGGATTACGTCGTTGATGCCTAGGTAGACCATAATCTATTGGAGATACACCAAGTTGATTAGCATATGCTCTTGTAAGAATATGTCGTGATTCTTCCAAAGTTTGAGTACTTTGTTCAGGAGTAAATGGAGATGTGATATGATCACATTCAAGGATGCTCCTAACAGTTTCTATAAACGATGATCTACTGACTTTTGGAGGATGTGGGCTGGTTGAAAATTTCTCATTAATTTTTCCTGCCATTAATCATTATTAGGCCCTTCTTCTAGCGCCATTTGTTGGCCTGATTTTCTGACCTAGGCCAACAAGGAGATTATGCCCACACAATCAGCTTAAAGCAGCGTCCGGTGTGTTTGGAGTAGCAAAATCTTGTAGGTTATGGTCCTGCTACCAACTGAATTTTCCTCTTAAGGAGAAACTAAAATTCAGCAAAAATCTATCCTAAAGTTATATCTATCTAACTGAACCCTAAAATTAGTTTTAACTATCAAAGTTATCCTATACTTGCTTTCTTAAGGAAAGTCTTTGATTTTTTAAGATTTTTATATTTAATTTTCTAAGTATGAAAGGCTATTAAAAATTATTCTAAAAAATTACACAAATCCTATTTAACAACTGTTCAATGGGAAACTATACTAAAATAATATTAATCTGGACTATCTAAACTATCCTATCTCTCCTATCTCAGCTGAGAGCGATTTTAAATATTATATTAATTATTAATTAATATAAGATTAACAGAAAAATAAAGGGTAGGATCTAAATAGAAATATTTAAGCCATACACACTAAATCATTCTGCTACAAAATAACTTATCAGAAAACTGAGCTAAACAATTATTTCAAATTTTCTGAAGTGTCTAATTAATTAATAACTAATAACCAACATTACATATTTGAATAAGAGATAATGATTAGTATGAAATCACTATAAAAATACAAATGATATCTAACAGACATAAATATATATCCTTATATCTTGAATTTATAGTAGAAACACTAGTAAATTCAGTCACAATGACATATTAATTCAAATATAATATTGGGTTGACTAAGTGAAATACTGATTAATAATCACAAGCATAACCAAGTACACTGTATTAATATTAAAATAGAAGATCATATACTGAAATATAAAGAGTATCCAAAACAATACCAGTCACGATATCAACTTGGAAATTTCCAGTCACATCCCATATCCAAAGATAAAACTTCAGCCAAGAACAAGACTAGCATCAAAATAGTATTTCAAGTATTTTTACTTCAGTCACTCCATCCTGCTTTCTCATAGAAATTACAAGCTTATATAATACTACCAATCTTTCGATTCAGTTTTTCTATAAATGCTATATGCAAGATTATAGGAGTCCTATCGCTATCAAATAGCATCAACTCTTTTCAACCTACACCTGTCACTAGAGGATAACAAATAAAAACAACTTAGCCTGAAACATTTGCTGGTTTAAAGGAACTGGCAAATTCGTGGCTGTGTCAACATGCCAATATTCAATACACATCCACGTCATCCAACTGAAATCCAGAATAGCGATGACATACCCACCTGTGCTAGTTGATTTAGTTTATGCATAGATTCCTTGCCATCCTGTCTCCCATCTATACCTTCACACCGCGGTAGTCTGAACAATCTCTTGAACGCTCTGCTAACACTGCAGGGTAGACCCATCCATAGCCACATAGGTGGGCTTCAACAGGCGATGGGCGCTTCAAAACACTTAGGCGTATCGGAGTCGGAAAATTTACGACCTAAGCTGCGGGCGGGAAAACTTTCAATCGAAAATCGGAAAGACATCGACATCGGCAGCCAAGTGCTTTGCAAAGCCGCAACGACGGAAGAGAAAAGGCTAAAAACATGCGACACGCATCAGCGGGCGGAACGCTTTTCGTTTCGGGTAGCTAGCTGATTTGGGAGCCGCAACGGCAGAAGATGAACATACAACAGCCTCCAAAGCGGAGCACTTTTCATTTCAGGTAGCTAGCTGATTTGGGAGCCGCAACGATGGAAGACGAACAGACAATAGCCTCTGAAAAAATGCTAAGTGCTTAAAGATTTTGAAATTTAGCAACAGTTAAAACTGTTTCTCCTCTGAAACGACGTTTTGCAAAGGACGAATGGTCTGATCCATCTTCAACTCAACAAAAACAAACTCTAAAATCTGCGGCCCACAATAATTCCAAACACGAGCAATTTCTGAAAACCAGGACGAAAGGTAATCTTCAATAAATCATCCAAAATTAAAGCATGACCCAAAAATCATGGATCAAAATGATTCAAAGCAACATTAAATCATGAGGGGGACCAAAATTTTTAAGAAATTTGAGAAGACAGTTTCAGCCGCAACATGTTTATTGACATGACACATAGTGTTAAAACAGTAAATCCTAATGTTATAACTAATGATCCGAATTATCATTTC